>JAPWTK010000028.1:2082500-2192500 GCA_029963805.1 Aromia moschata | reverse complement strand
TAATGATTAAGAAAATAATTAAGAATATAGCCGTGAATAACGGTTACCCAACTCAACTGATATATACGTAATAAAATAAGGAAACAATTGAATGGCCTTTTGTAAAAAGGCTCATATTTTAAATAGGTATTGTAATCGCCCCCTAAATTTTGATGTGCATCTCATGCCTCCTTACAAAAATGAGACAATTTCAAATTCCACTAGCTGCCGTTGCAAACAACATAATTTCGTACAGAATTTACTCTGTTAGTATAAAAGAATTTCGTTTTACTTTTGGCTACAGTTTTTCTTCATATTGAAGTAATTTTACCATATCAAAATCGTAACATTAAAGCTAAGTATGAAATGTACAGGTCCAAACAAAAATGACAATTTTTGAAAATTTGGTTATCTGTGCCGAATACCCAGTATAAGGTAAGGTAAGTACTAAAGCAAAAAATACATTATTCCACTTATAAATTACATTTGTCAAATCCAGTAATACCTAAATTATATTGTTTACCAAAAATACATAAACCAGGAAAATCTGTAAGACCAACTGTCTCAGCGATAGGATCCCCGACTTATATTTGTCAAAATGGTTAACGAACGAGTTCGAAAATGTACCTATTGCACAAACAAGTTTTTCATTTAAACATTTTAGTGACTTCGTTAACGATATCAAAAATATACAGTGCAAGAAGGTGACATTTTGGTCTCGTTTGATATATGCTCATTGTTTCCAAGTGTCCCAATCCCGCAAACTTTGGACTACCTCAGGGAATTACTCGAATTAAATAGTTTAGACGATACAATTATTAAGAAATACACTCAGCTTACTAGTATCAATCAAAATTGTTTTCAGTATAATGGTGAACACTTTCAACAACATAAGGGAACGGCAATGGGTAACTCCTTGTCACCCTTCATTGCAAATCTTTTGATAAGTAAATTTGAGACAGAATCAAAATGATATCTTCGCGGTATTTGATACAAAATCAATTACTTTAGATAATTTTGTTGCTTAAATTAAATATCCTTTTCCCTACCATAAAATTTACATATGAAATGAAACATAATGAACAGCTACCATTTTTAGTTATTCTAAATTGTATTATTCTAGAATGTAGAATTCTAAAATGTATTAGTTATTCTAAATAGTGAAAATAAGTTTGATAAGTATGTATATAGGAAAGAAACCGCGACTCTTAGATATATCTCCAACGATTAAATTCAAAAAATGAAGTGATGTGAAAAACAACGGCAAGTTTTAATTTTCTAATTCAACGTATATTAAGTTTCTCCCTCAGTAAAGAGAAGTTTGAACATGAGAAAAATGTAATTAAGCTAAGAATAAACGGCTACTCAGTCCATTTAATAGATACGTTAATAAGGAAGCATACATTTAAGAGAGCCCTGTACAATTCCACGGCTTTCGTAGAGATACTGACAATTCGAAATTTGTTTCGTTACCATATGAACCTAAATTCACCCGCGGACTAGATAAAAATTTTTAAAAATATTAATATCAATTTGGTTTATAATTCTAAAAATAAACTGCAGACGCTTTTGGGGAACGCCAAAAATAAAATCGACAATAACGAAAAGTCAGGAATATACGAAATAAGTTGTAAAGATTTAGATCAAAAGTATATTGGGCAACCAAAAATCTTCTATTTTGACTAAATTTATTGGGCATCTATTTTGACTAAATTTAAAGAACACATAGCTCATAAAATATGACAGAACGGAAAAATCTTGTGTTGCCCAACATGCTTTTGACAACAACCATCGGATAGACATAAATACTTTAAAATTAATTATAAATATAACAAACAGTAGACAGTTTGATGCTTTTGAAAGTTTAGAAATCATTAAATGTAACAGTCCACTGTTTGCCCTGATAAACAAAGACAGATGTTACGGTTCAGTCAACCGTGACGGCAGATTAAGTACAAATAGAGCAAGTGTGTAGGTTAGAATTTAGTTTTAATCTTCTCCTGAGGATGCCAATTTGAGGCGAAACGCGCATCGAGAAAAGTATAGCAGTTCGGTGTTTCGTGGACAACGACCAGTTTTTTGTTTCTACGCTGGTTTCAGGACCCACTCCAGGATCAATATAAGGTAATGAAATTTTGCACAGAAGTATTAGAGACATTATAGAGGCATATAGACATATTAGAGACAGCCGAATCGAAATCGCTAATCACTATTTAAAAAAATGCCTAATAGTCAAACCCAGTTTTCCACACCAAATAGCCAATCAGAAAAGGCCTCCAGGCCGACAAAATGTTACAATTATTTAAAGAAAACATTTGGGAGACAATGTTACAAAAAATTAATAAATAAAATCATTGAACTCCGTCAAAATAAGAGGGTGGTTTCATTTCAAAGGGCACACATCTGAAGTGAAAGAAAGTGTTTGTGGAAGTGAAATACATTTATCGAGCTAACGATGTCAAGCTAACTTAGAAACTCCATTTAAAGAAGAGACAAGAAGAATCTCTTATGACAGTGTATCCTGAACCATCGGAAGAACTTGGTGTATGTAACCCAAGGTAGTCATGTGGAAGTACACTGCTATAATTAGGCACATGTTTATATGTTAACCAACGGAGCTGTTATTTGGTGGCCTAAAAGCCAACGTGGTGCGTGCGTGCGTGCGTGCGTGCGTGCGTGTGTGTGTGTGAGAGAGAGAGAGATACTTTGAATTACAGTCGATTAGCGCCAGAATCCAGAATCCCGCTCGCGCTCACTCATCTGCAGCTCATAGTATCTCTGCACAATCCAAGTAACTACCCTGTAGATATCCAGACAATTCTAAGCCGTACATTACCAGACACGTAATACATCCCGACGTTTTAGAAACGAAAAGGACATTTTAACTGAATCTCCCGGCACGCTGGACACGTAAAATTGCCTCCGATAAATAATAAATGATTTATATCGGAGGCGCGATACAGATTTTCCGAGTTCACGCCTTCCCGAAGCCCTCTTGATCCCCGTACGTCTGAAGGAGGGCCATCATTTCGCAAACAATATAGCTCGTGTCAGTTTTACTGTTCCGAAATTATAAGTTATGCCTTCTATAAGGGAATTTCAGGGGCTTATTTTATATCGCCGGGCGAACGTAGCGCCATCTGTTATTATTATTCGTCCTTGCCTCGTCCTAACGCCGCGTCTTGCGTCGGTTGTCTTTTTTTTGAGCCCTGATGTGCTGTTTATTTTTACATTGCGGTAGCAGCTGAAGCGACAGCTCAATAACATGAATAAATAATACCAGGGAATTTAAAAAAATGTATTAAACACCAGAATTATTTCGATTATATTTTTTTACATAATACGGAAATACTTTTAGTTTTAATTTCTTCACGAAAGTGTACAGCAATTATAATATTTAAATAATTTAAAGCAGAAGGGATTCTTTAGTCACGTTAATATGTGAGTGTTTTAAAAAATGTAACGTTATATTTTTTTTTTGCTTTTTTTCGTTAACTATTTAAGATTTTCAAATCATATCTGCTGTATTTGTTCTAGTAAGGCTACTTTATACCAACAAAGAAATTGGTTCCGTTTGGTTAACCTGATTACAAGAAATGTACATTTTTGTTCTAAAATAATTGTCGTATTTCAGAAAGATATGACGACTCAATTTGATATTGGGGTCATGTTCCAAAAACCATAAGAATAAGAAAAAATGTTAAGTATATTAATTACACTACCCTGCAAAATTTTGAAAATGTTGTGCCCCTGAACAATGAACAGTTGTTTCCGAAGTAATTTTTCCTGCTGAAAACAAATCCGGGCTCAGAACTGCGCTATCGCGGCAGGTTTTTGAGATATTCTAACCTAAAAGTTCAAAAAACACTGTTTTTGGACATATTTGAGGTTAAGTAGCACCGCGATTTTTTTTCTCAAAAAACCATGTGTAGGATCTTATAGTACAAGTCTTCCTCTTTCAAATGCCGTTAACTCTGCTTAAATATCTTTTTTTTTTTCGCCGGGATATCGCATTTTGACATTTTAATGTTTGTGATATTTCCTATAAACTGCTCGTCAAAATTAGCGTAACACTCTTTAGATGAGCGCAATTTTCGTTCTGTTTGAGTTAGAGACTTGCAGTTCGAACATTCCGGTAGCCTATAGAGTTGTTTTTAATGCCCCGAAGTCGCCACACGGTGACTTAAACGGTTCGCCGTCCACACTCCAAAAACCAACGCCATGTCGAAATTTGAATTCGCAAGATTTTGACGGCAACTTCAGAGTCCTACAAGATGGACTAAGAAGGACGCTGTCGGGTAAAAACCCTATTCTGGCACACATTACGACCTCCCCAGCAAGTCCTGAGCATTTGGTCGCTGCCCCACCCTTTCAACCCATTTCCAGCCCCCGTGATTCATCCCTCTGCAGTTATGCTGGGTTTAACATGCTCTGACCACTGGTTGGCGGTTTCATTGATCCAGTTTCTGCTAAAATCAATTGGTCTGGGGTGTCACAGCCAATTTTCACCCGCAGACCATTCAAGCATCCCTCCAGACCATCGCTACACCTAGCCCCCACTCACCCCCTCTGGTTCCGCCACTGTTGGAGGCTACGTGGACAGTCGTTTAGTCTCTAATTCATGTCCTAGCATCACATGAAGTATCTCGAATTTGACTGGACTCACTGAGGACCGTCGATTGGGCACCAAAAGTAAAATTCCACCCCCATTCTACCCCTTGCAAATTTGCTACGTTTAGGGGATGTTAGGAAAGAGTTCCTGAGTAAGCCTGAACCCATTCCGGCCCACTCCGAGTAGTTCGTCTCTTTCAAATCCTTCTTTGTATCCCAGCACCCTGTTTTTTTAACACCCTGCAAAAAATTTTGAATGGGCGAAAATTCTTATATGAGAGGACGTTGGGTGCAACCTGCCCTTACATTTATGCGAATCGATAATCCATGAAAGAGACGCTCGGTGAGTGTGACAAGTGTACCTTGCAGCTTGGGCAAGCGAACGCCCGACTTTCCCAACGCCTGGAAAATAGGCCACCCCTAACAACACCTGTCCAGTGTCACGGCAAAGAGGGTGACGGAAAGAGCGATTTGCATAAATTTTGCCAGCGAAATTTGACCTTTTTCAGCTTTTAGTTGTGCTTTAGGAATTTGTTGATGGAGAAAACTTTGGTTAACAGTAACAGAAAAACCTGACTTTGGATTACAGAGTTCAAATGCAAGACGGAACAAATCTTTTAATGAATTGAAAACGTCAAAAAAGCATTTATCAATCTTAAAAAAAATTACGTGACACTGGACAGGTGTTGTTAGGGGTGGCCTACCTTCCAGGCGTTGGGAAAGTCGGGCGTTCGCTTGCCCAAGATGCAAGGAACACTTTTCGCGCTCGCCGAGCGTCTCTCTCAAGGATTTCACGATTATCGATTCGCACAAGTGTAAGGGAAGGTTGCACCTACCCAACGACCTCTCATTTAAGAATTTTCGCCCACTCCAACACCTTGCAAAAAATTTTTGCATGGCGTTAAAAAAGAGGGTACTGGGACACAAAGAAGGATTTGAAAAAGACGAACTACTCCAGTCAAATTCGAGATACTTCATGTGATGCTAGGACATGAATTAGAGACCAAGCGACTGCCCACGTAGCCTCTAACAGTGGTAGAACCAGTGGGGGTGGGTGGGGGGTAGGTGTAGCTATGAGGAGGAATGTTTGAATGGCCTGCGGGTGAAAATTGGTTGTGACACCGCAGACCAATTGATTTTAGCAGCATTTGGATCAATGAAACCGCCAACCAGTGGTCAGAGCATGTTAAACCCAGCATAACTGCAGAGGGATGAATCACGGGGGCTGGAAATTGGTTGAAAGGATGAGGCAGCGACCAAATGCTCAGGACTTGTTAGGGAGGTCGTAATGTGTGCCAGAATAGGTTTTTACCAGACAGTGTCCTTCTTAGTCCATCTTGTAGGACTCTGAAGTTGCCGTCAAAATCTTGCGAAATCAAATTTCGACATGGGGTTGGTTTTTGGGGTGTGGACGGCGAACCGTTTAAGTCACAGTGTAGCGGCTTCGGGGCATTAAAAACAAGGCTAACCCCTATAGGCTAACGGAATTTCCAAACCGCAAGTCTCTAGCTCAAACAGAACGAAAATGGCGCTTATCCAAAGAGTGTTACGCTAATTTTGACAAGCTCTTTATTAGGGACACGTGTATATCAAAAGATTGTTTTTTTTTATTTAGAGACGTAAGAATTATTTAAAAATCAATCAAAAAGTTGACATAATAAAGCAGGCTAAATTAAATGTAAGCTAACTACTCATGAAACAAACGACACATGACAAAGTCAAGAATTGAATAGCAATTTGAAGCAGCGTTTAAATGAGGTGTCTGTCGCACATTGTTGTCATTAAAAAAAAAACATTTTGACAATGGCTCCGCAACACCATTTTAACTATTGTGTCGCTAGATGTTGACTAAAAAAATGTATGTCTTTCAGCTTTGATTTACGTATGCCAGATTTCTTTCGATTTGGTCTTGTCGTTCAAAAGAGGGGAGTAAGGGATTTTACCGTTTATTATTATTTATTCTATAGTTTATTTTTAAAAAATAAACATTTTCAGTTGCGCCATATTTCTTATAAGTATTTTAAATTTTCAACCTCCAAAATTCTTGAAGGCACTATCAGCTTATAAAAATTCTGCCGACTGCAGACAACAAAAGAATTCTTTATAAATACACTGTTACAAAAAAAAAGGTTTTACAAATACATTGTGTTACAAAAAAAGGTTTCGTTTTGTATCAAACGAATACAAAAAATAGCTAAGAGTTTTAATTATATAACGTATACGAATCACAATTATTTACTTCTTTTGTTAAATATAAAATCAATATCATTACCAAGTTAAAAAAAATCACCACAAAACATTAAAAAGACTGACATACAAAGAGACTCTTTATAAGCAACAAATATGAGGGAGTAAATTCCACAAGATTCGACTTTGTTTACAGAAGTGAGTTTTTTTATCGTTTTATACACTCTCTAATTCGGCCTTTCCATTCGGTTTTGATTGCCTCCATCAATTCACAACCTATACCAGCTTGAATTGAACGTTTTTTGCGCGGCAAAAAGTATCGAAAACACACCGACACTAATTCCCGTCCATTGATGTATCTACACTTCAATTATTGATTTCAACGTTGCAAATTAGATTAAGTTTTTATCACTTGGAAGTTGAATGCTCGGTGCCCAGGGCCTCAAATGCTGTAACCATAGACTAGGATCAAGATAACATTGAAGAAGTAACTAAATTCTAAATGGTATTAAAATTGAAAAGGGTATTAAGTAAAAACTAAAAAGGTAAAGAAAACATCAAGTCAAACAAACACAAACAACAACAATAGTGTAGGTATATATATAGAAATATAAAAAAAATACAGACGACGGGTAATTAGCACTTTTATGTTAAACAAACAGTTAGACATCGATAAAACAAAATGCAGAACCTACAATTCCACTTTTACTGTTTGTTACGAATACTGCGCAAGGTATATTCGACCTATTTTAACATTTTTTTTACTTCTGTACATATGTGCATAGTCATACTCCATTCCAGTTTATGAAGACATTTTATAAGCATGAGTTTCAAAATTCATGACACTGTAAAAGGGCCATGATCGTATATTAGTTGCTAAATTCATTGGTGCGATCATTTTATTCAAACCGAACTCTCCCACCTTGATACATAAAGAGTTTTTATAAATTTATTTTTTGGACTCAAAACTTATTCTGCATATACAGTGTGACCCTTCTAAACATTTTACATTTTTACTTTATACTCTTCTAAACATTTTATTTATTGTCCCATTTTTACAGGATTTTGAATGAATAGGTACTATTGAAAACTGCCCTATCGGACAGAATGACCAATTTTACTTACATCAGTACAAAAGCAATACTTAGTGTGATGATTTTATGACTGAAATTCAAGAAAGCATTTCAGGGACCTTTTTTCGAAAAATCTGAATTCAGCATTCCCTAAAACATGTATAACTATCAAATATAATCTGAAATATTATATTCTAAATTTAAAAATACACCAAAATGAATAGGTACAATAATATTATATACCCAAATTTTAATTCATAATTAATTTACCTCCAAAAACCATGCAGGTGAAACATTAAATTGAAATACAGTTGAAATTATTTGTTTTCTTTGTTTGCTTACATCACTTTAAAATAATAAAGAAAAAAAAACAAATAAAACACAAATATTAATTTGAAACTTTTGAAAGTGAAAAAGAAAATAATTCGGTTCATTGAAGGACCATTTTTTCTATTCTTCTTTATGTTGACTGGATGTTGATAAATAGAATAAACATAATTTCTTATTTTTTTTCGGTTTAAGGAGGTTGGTCTGGAATTGCAAAAATAATTAAAAGTTGATGAAATTGTTGATATATATTCTTCAAGTAATAAAATTATCTTCAGAATTGTTTGAGATTTTTTCACCATCTAGTTTGCGAGACAAAAATTATCAAAAAGAGTAATTTAACATGGGCTCTTATGGACGTAGCTATTAAATTTGATAAAAACCACGTTTTGAATAATTAGAAAAATCTGAAACTTTGTACATGCATAGCAATGATTGACATGATTGACCAGATGTGTTGCATGCAATTATCAATTTAATGTTGAGTGTTTCACGCAATCGGGCTGGTGCTCTGTCGACGCGGCAACGCCGCGTCTCCTAATTGTTCCTTTTTCCGTTTCTTCCCTGCCTCAACGCCACATTGCATTCTCCGTAATTGTTTTGCCAAAATAAAACGACCTCTTCTCACTGGCGGATCCAGGGGCGGGGGCCCATGGGAGCCATGCCCTCCCCCCCCTTGGCACCCTTAGAAATTCAAAAAAGTATTCTTGTGATAGTCGGTATTTTTGTATAAATGGATTTTTCATTGAAATTCTGCCAGGAAAACGCGTGACCTTGAAAATTTTCAACATTTTCGCCTGCGGCGCCAATATGAGCTCTCGCGGATCATATGTTGCTTTATCACTAAAATACGCGAGCTCGGTCTCCTTGTTCTAGTCTTCTTGGCCTAGCCAACTGCCAAAAGCGAACCTTTCAAACCGTTCAGCGTTGCCGTACTTTCCGACTATAAATCGACTTTTAAAAACGTGATCAATAAATTATTTCATTGTCCAAACTTGATATATAATAATAAATTATTAATTTATCGTGCATTATAAACATACTGCACAAAGAGTTTCATCTTAAATTAAAAAAATATGATATCAACATTTCACTTTTGCAAGTGGCAACCCTGATTGCTTATACATGGAAGATCTAGGAGTTTCCCCCTTGCCCCGCATCTCGGTGACCAACCACCTTAATACCGACTAAAGAGAATCGCCACTAAAAATAGAAAATTTTAATTTCGAGTATGCCTTCTAATATCTTATTTTCAGTATAAAAATGTTATATATCTCATGCCATATCAACTCATCATACTGAATTCAGTCTGGATGACGATAGGTAGGTTACTTCATCCATTTTTAGTCCGTCAATGTCCCTTAAAACCTAGTTATCGTAGGGTTTTCGGGCAGGTGTGCTCAATTCATTCTGGAAGATTGTTTACGGTGGTTGTCATATTTCGAGGTGATGGCTTCATCTTCCTCAAAACCAATTAACGGTAGGCAATGGTAATCCTTTTCGTTAATTTTCGGAGTAAATGATTCGTAAATAAAGGCCATGTCATTAACGAAATTGGTTTTATAAGTGCCCCCGGGAGGACTGGGTGTGATGACTTAATATTTTTCTATCCGAATGAGTCTACGAAAGACGGTACGATGTGTATCGGTATTGTAAATAGTAATTTGTAACTTAGTATATTGATACTGGAGGAGAATTGGAACCTACGGCATAGAAACAAATTCAAAAGTGAAACCCTTTTCCACTTAGTGATATTGAAACACTTTTCGTGCGCGCATTTCCCCACCATGTTAGCATCATCAGGAGATGATTAAAATCCGGTTTTAATAATTATATCGCAAATATCGCACTGCATGTAGTAACAGTGTTTCGGTGTTAAGTGAAAACGTGTTCAGGTATGAAGTTATATATTCCACCAAAAAAACTGCCATTTTTATGTACCATTATACTAAATGGTGTTCAACATGAAAACAGAGCGTTCTATACCACGTTCATACAAAATATTCAAGATCCTGTTTTTGGAGCTAATTAAAGTAGTATTATGTTTCTTTAAATTCGCTTACAACGCAAACTCATAATAAAAACGAAACAAACGTTGAAATATGACACAAGCAATAACAGCAATAGTTCAAAGAAACAATTAGTCATCTGAGCCAGCAAATTGATATGTCTCGCTGTCAACGAATTTTAAAAATACATTTGTTGCACGACGAAGTGTTCCACAATTGCATGGTGTTCAACAAAATTTCGTGGAAAACGTCCAGTTTTTTGTTTCTACGCCGAAGGTTCCAATACCCACTCCAGGAACCTTGTAATTAGTAAATATGATCTGCTTATTTAAATAGAGACCATATTAACTCCTAGATCTTGTGATTTCATCCCGTGTTATTTTTTAAGACATTATCAGAAAAAAATTCTGAAACTCCATTGGGGATATAAAAAACGTACACCAACGTACTGTCAATACAATTAAAGTGATTAAAACAATACGACATAGAATGCAAAAAAAAAACAATTAAAAAAAAATTGATAAGCTTGTTCATTTTAATCGTTTTTGAAAACGTTAATCCTTTTATTGAAATGTTTTTTTGTCATTTAATTTATTTATTGCATATCTTATGTATAGATTTTTTAAACAGGCTCTCCAAGGGGATCCCAAAAATGTAATAATATACAGGGTGTTCTATTTAAAAAATATATAATATATTTTATTGAACGCCCCTGTATATACAGTTGTGGTATACATAGAATTTAAACAATAACAAGCGAAACCTTGCATCTTTTCTTTGAAACCTTTTTTCATATTTGTTATAGCAAAAGAGGTGATGCTCCAGTCAAAATATAATGAAAAATCCTATACAAGACTGCGACAAAAAGAAATGTTGACACTTGAAATGAGCAGGTACTATACAATTTCGTACCGTTATTCTTGGATTGGTCGATAACAGTCGGTAAAACGTGTTTCAATTAAACAAACAGCTCAGAACCTTCTCATTTAGTAACCGTACAGAACTACAAGCTCAGACGCCATTAGTCTCTAGCGTTCTTCTTCCTCCTCTTCATCTTCATCCTTTTCCTCTTCTCGTCTCCTACTTATTTTTCTTTTTCTTTTTCTTCTTCTCACCAAATACGGCTCTTGATACGTCACTTCCTTCGTTTACCCGACAATTTCGAATTTACGCGGTATTATTTTATAAACTCATGTTCAAAATTAACGCACCATTATAAATTTACCGAAAATTGTTGCTACTTTTTTTCGTAACCGGGAGTCCGATGTCAATGATTTTTTTTGCATTGTAGGTTTGTTTCTTGACAATGTCACTATACTTCTTTTTTTTTTTGATAAAACGTTAATTTTCGGTTTATACCGGGCGTCATAAAAATAGTGTGTTTTTTTCGTAAATTTGTAACACCCTGTGGGGTATACCAGTAACTCTAACATATCGCAATTAAAATTGTAGGCCCATCTTTCCTTAACATTTTGTTTTTTTTTTTATTCACTTTATTATCTCTATTATTAAAGTATATACGCCGCCTTTTAGCTCAATGTGTTTTTATTCATCTTGCTATCGCATACAGTCGTGTTTAAATCAAGTTACCTTATTATTATTATTGACCAATTTATTGCAATCAAGAAGTCAGTTCTAGTCTTCTTGATTGCAATATTATAACAAATCGTAGATGGCTTATGTCGTGATGGATTAAAGCTTGACAGTTTCAAAACCTTTTCTGGTAATGAAAAGTCAGAAGTCTTTGTCAGTATCGAAAGATAAGTTAAGTTAAAACCCTTAAAATTTAGAAACATGAATCGACCACGTAATTTAGCGAATGATGAGTGTGTAAGAGCATTAACTTTAGTAGAAGAAGGACGAAGTATGCGTTATGTGGCCAATCTGTTAGATGTTAACCATTTCACAATTAGTCGTATGATTAGAAGATACAGGGAAACAGGATTGTACTCTAGAAGACAAGGGCAGGGAAGAAAGAAATTAACGAGTCCAAGGGATGAGCGTTTTCTCCATCAAATTGTTTTGAGGAACAGAAAAAGCACAAGTGAGGAGGTTAGCAATGAACTTCAAAATGTAATATATGTTATGATTTCCGCTCTGACTGCCAGAAGACGTTTAAAGGAAGCAGTATTAGCTAGTAGGAGGCCTGCAGTTAGATCACTGCTTACAGCAGCAGAGTAGCCCGATTAAGATTTGCTAGAAATCATGTAAATTGGACTGTCGGGGACTGGAAACAAGTTTTGTTTTCCGATGAGACCAGGGTAAACTTGAAATCTTCAGATGGTCGTGAAAGGGTATGGCGAAGACCTGGAGAAAGATTTGCTACCTGTAACAATGTGTCGAAGGAACCATTTGGTGGTGGGTCTAGAATGTTTTGGGGATATTTTCTATAATGCCCATACAGAGTTAGTACCAATTCGTCCAAGGTCAATGAATGCTCAATTTTACTTGGAAAATATTGTTCAAGATCACGTAATGCCTTTCGCGCCGTTTATAAGGGATCGGTGTATTTTCATGCAAGTCAATGCTCGCCCTCATATCGCACGGCCGGTTTTGGAACACTTAAATCAGGTCAATATTCAGGTGATGGACTGGCCACCGCGGAGCCCGGACATGAATCCTATAGAACATATTTGGGATGCTCTAAAAAATCTGTTAGTCGTCATTTACCCGCACCGCAGAATCTTCAAGAGCTGGAAAATGTTATTCTTTTGGAATGGGAAAACATTCCTCGGGAAAGCATTCAGCAGCTAATAAGAAGTTTATCACGACGAATGCAGGCAATTATCCGATCCAGAGGCGGTGTTACACTTTATTAGGTTTCTAAAAACTTGATGTTTTGTTTGTATTCATTACTGAATAAACTTGTTTCATTTTAAATTTATATTATTAATCATTCATAAAATTGAAATAGGCGGCGTATCGCCTTTAATAATGGAGACAATAAAGTGAATAAAAAAACAAAATGTTAAGGAAAGATGGGGCTACAATTTGATTTTAATTGTGATATGTTAGAGTTACTGGTATACCCCACAGAGTATACACATTACGGTATTTATATGTGTTACACATTTACGAAAAAAATCACACTATTTTTATGACGCCCGGTATAAACCGAAAATTAACGTTTTATCAAAAACAATAGGTATAGTGACATTGTCAAGAAACAAACCTACAATGCAAAAAAAATCATTGACATCGGACTCCCGGTTACGAAACAAAATTTCGGTAAATTTATAATGGTGCGTTCATTTTGAACAGGGCTTTAGATTACTGTAGTTTAAAATATATATTTTCCACTCACAGTGTTTGAGAGTTCACCGCGGGACGAGCGGCGCGGCGCGGAAGCAGGCTCGCCGATCCCGCCGCCTCTGCCACCCCCGTCGCGGGGAACTCCGCCGGTGGGTGCCGGTGGCGAGGCGCGAGAGGAGATCTAGTAGCCTGTGAAACTGCCGGGGCGCTCGGAGAATACAAATCAGGGGCCGTTAACTCGCGACCAACCGCTGTATCGCACGACATTCGGGAGATTTTATTGAGGTGCTTTGTACCTACTTTGTTTCTTCGCGACGAACTAGAGTTGATTCGGCGGAAAAAAGACCACGACCGGAAGGATTTTTCAGCGCGGTCATTTACATATTAGTGACGGCGTGGCGTCCTGGCAGACCGACAGGAATTCGTAATGAATTTTTGAAAATTTACCTGAAAATTTCACATATATGTATCTCCAAACCAAACGGATGCTCTAATAACAGTTACCATGACAACGAAAAAAATTTCACTCGAACAGAAAGACGAAACTTTCTGGAAATTTTCGTCTCGCTGGGTATCCTAGATGAAATTACACTGGAATTTCCTCTGTCCAATATTGACGCGACATTAACCCTTTAACGCCCAAGTGCACTGTCAACAGGCATGAACTTAGAGGCTCATATTACTGATAGGAAAAACAAAGAAAAAAATAAGACGATAAGACTCGAGACGTGTACTTGAAGGAAACGCAATGAGAACAATTTAATTTTCTCATTTTTGAGGTTAAAATACCTAGATATGGCAAAATTCAAAGTGTGATATTTCTCGTTTTTTTACCAGTTGCGCGATCATTCACGCAAAAGAAGAATTTTGAAAAATTATTAGTACTTTAGGAGTTTTTGGGGTCGCTAATCACGACCCTGATGTCAGAATTTCAAAATTCAAGATGGCGTATCCAATATGGCCACCATCCCGAATCAAATTTCAAATTTTTCGATTATTTTGGCTCAAAATTTGTAAACCAGGAGTTTTCGGGGTCGCTAATCACGATCCCGATGTCAGAATTTCAAAATTCAGGATTTCGAAATTGGCTTCAACATGGTCGCCATATCATATCTACCATCCTGAATTTTGAAATTCTGACATTGGGATCGTGATTAGCGACCCGGAAAACCCCTGGTTTACAAAGTTTGAGGCAAAATAATCGAAAAATTTGAAATTTGATTCGGGATGGTGGCCATATTGGATCCGCCATCTTGACTTTTGAAATTCTGACATCAGCATCGGGATCAGCGACCCCAAAAACCCCGAAAGGACTAATCTTTCAAAATTCTTCTTTTGCGTCAATGATCCCGCAACTGGTAAAAAACGAGAAATAGGTATCACCCTTTGAATTTTGCCATATCTAGTTATTTTAACCTCAAAAATGAGAAAATTAAATTACGATTAAAAAAAAAGAATCTTGAAAAAAATCGCGTTTTTAATAGTTTTTGTTAAAAATTGAAGGTTACGTCAATTTTTTTTGCAAATTTTAACGATTCCATTCGAAATAGCGACCTCGAAAACATAGGAATACATGGTTTTAGTGATTTTTTTCTTTATTTTTTCTAACAGTAATATGAGCCTCTAAGTTCATGTCTGGACAGTGCACTTGGGCGTTAAGGGGTTAATCTGACGTTTGATAATTATTAATGGACCATTTTTTATTTCCATATGAGAATGATTATAAAAAAAAAGTTAAATCTGTTACATACGTAAATAACCAATTACAAAAAAAAAATTACCAAAGGAAAATTATTCCGCGTCTTTGTCTCAAGATAATTTTCACAACATTCGAAACCTCGACAAAAATCTCGGTAATAATTATAATAAGCAATTTTAGGGAGATTCCTAGTGAAAAGGAACCTCGGTTTTCGGTACAGTACGAAAATAAAAAAAAATAATGATTTGTATACCTTGGGCACCCACAAACAAAACTCAATCGATTTTACCCTAAACAGACACACCCCCACCCCCGTACTGTCCCTCCCCGCCACCCTACGTCCTAGTCACAATCAACCGATAGGACAGTTATTACGGGCTTAAAACTGACTAGTCTGTAAGGTGGTGGGGGTGTGTCCGTTTAGAGTAAAATCAATTGAGTTTTGTCTGTGGGTGCCCAAGGTATATAAATCATTTTTTTTCTAATGTACCGAAAACCGGCCTTAGAGACCCTCCTTTAGAGTGATGGCAAAAAAACTTTTTTTGTCAATATTTTGAACCTCCAATCTCAACTTGTTTGTCGCATTCAGGTACATTATTTTGTTAGTGTTTTATAGCGTACGATTTATTCGAGAGATTATGTATCACTTTCAACTAACTGCTTTTTTATCACACTGTTACAACAAGGCGGTGACTTATTGTATGTAAATTGTGACTCCATAAATATTCCCCTCTTCGTGCGGAATGTTTGTAAACATTCCCGTAGTGAAACGCTCTTTACGATGAATCCTTTCCGACGTAAAATCGGTTACGGAATCGATAAATTACTGCGTATTCCATTCTATTCCGTAGATGGTCATTGTTATTACGATAAAATAAATATTAGCGGCCGAAAATGCGTCACGGCCCGTTATTATTTATGTGCCCTTAACTGAATAGGGTCCTTAGGGAATTTCGATTCGGAGACCGCCGACCGGAAAAATTATATACCGCATCAAAAATAAATTGAGTCGCAAGGCGAGGATACAGCGGCGTGCGGTTAAAACTGGATGTTGGAGAACAGACATCCAAACATCGTTTGGAAGATTGACCTTTTTATGTCTGTTTGACAACTACTTGATCTGTAAAAATGTTGTTTTTGGAACAGAATATACCTTTATGCTTCTATGATTTACTGTACTATGTTCACTGTTCGGTGTATAGCAGATGTCCTTGCTTTTTATTAGTAATAAAATGGTTTAGTCTTCACTCAATGGATTTATTTGGATATTTTCTTACGTAAGGTATCGATTTGTCGATGTCAATTTGATAAATAATCGGGTTGTCATATCTCGCAGGCCATTCTATTGTTTCTCCTCTAATTTCTACCAACCCAGAGCTCGAGAAATATTTCACTCAAGTTAAGATCTCCCTTTTTGTATAAAAATTTATTTTATATGCAATAAATGTTATTTTTATTATTATTATTATTAAGTAATTTAGAACAGGTTGAACTAAGAGGGCCATTAGAGTGGCCTCCGAGATCATAAGACCTTAGGCCCCTGGACTAGTATTTCTTTATATTCATTTTTAATTATATTCTTAATTATTTCTTTATATTCTTATTTAATTTATATTCTTTAAGGATATTTGAGGGCAAGAAGACCACAAAATTTAGAGGATTTGATCTGTTAAGATGTTACAGTTAGTAATAACAACTTTTAGTAATAACAAAAGTTGTTTTCAAAATTTTCATTTCGAATTTTCATGCAAGCCGGTAACATTTTTATACAATCATTTTAAATACTACTAGATTCACCTAAATCAACACCAAAATAGGGAATTTCCGTCTGAAAAAAATTGAGGATTACGTCATCTCTTGATATCAGTTAACTATCGAAAGGTGATATGGCAATTAAAATATGCATTTTTTAAATTAAAATTCAACTTGTCTCATGTTTTTATCGATTAACTTTGCTGGTTTTATTAAATTTGAGCAGTACATTTGCTCAATGCTGAGCAGCAGCAATTGTCTCTAAGTATATTTAGACTTATAACTGTAATGTTAAAAGTACAGGTATATATGTTGTCTAAATCTGAATTAAATTGTTTAGCCAAAGATCTTTAATTACACCTAACTAAGCTATTTGATCTCTAATGCACAAATGAAGTGAGCACTTCTCGATACAAAAAATACTGTTTTATTTCATAATTTTAAGGAATTACCTGAGTAATATTTTAATTAAAATCTATAATAACATAGGTCTCTACTGGATTTTGATCAAGACTATTTGGTGGCCAATTAATGATAATCGCCTTCTAATCAACAAAAAATAACTTGTTAATATAGAGGATTATTTTTAGACATAATATATTGTCATTAGAAAACTGACTGACATCAAAATACGTTGTTAATAGAAATAAATGTTTTTTTTTTGATAAATGCCTACAATGTTTTTCTTTTAACATAAATGTAAATGTGTTCCATTTTCCAACTCATAATAAAATTGTTTTCCTATATGCTTACTTACTACCTACCATCATATGTTGTTCCGATGACACATATGTATATATCTACATCTATTGTAAATGAAATTTGTGATTATAACATTTGTTAAACAAATGAAAAATAGAAAAACTAAACTAAAAATCAATATCAAATCAATAAACAAAAAAAATCTATTTTTTGTATTTTCATTGTTCATGTCAACAAACCGACTTCATTCAAATAATACAATCCATTTTTTTGGCAGGTACATTATTATTTTACTATTTTAGATCATTTCTAATACGATTATGAATGAAAGAATGAAATATGAACCTAATTTAAAAAAATAATTCATCGGAGTTAGTTAGATTTGAGTAAATTCGTTCATTATATCCAATGTATCAATATCAAATGTATCGACATCATTTTGATATAATATATAATCATAAACTAAGAAAGCTTCCAAAAATATGTACTACCCATGAATATGTATCAATGTACATACCTGTATTAATAATTAATTAAGATTAATAAAATATACGCTTTTAATTAAAAGCGACTTTATTCTTTTAACTAATATATTCACATGAAAAACTGTTTCTCAGTGTACGTACTGCAAATATTAAACAGCGACAACCCGCCTTCCATTTCTTAGGAACGCCCCCTGACACCCCGCGATCCGGGGTGTGCGGTTTGTTTTAGATTTGCCACGCCGTAAGACATCCCTTCGGCAATGTAAACAGGGGTCCTTCCAGTAATTGATCGGATAACTCGTATAATTGGGTTTTTTGTAGCTGCTCGATATTTAATGGGCAGGAGATGGCGGAGCATTCTATTCATTATTCGCATCGGTGATGGAAACGACGGAGGGGAAAGAACAGTGGCAGTAGATAAAATTTACATTTCTCTTTAAATACATCTCAAGCTGATTGTTCAGTCAATCGTGAACGATCATTGCATTACGCATTTGTTTTTAGTGTGTTTTAGAAAAAAAACCGTTTTTTGCTATTTTTTTAACGTCGCTTTTTAATTTAAAATAAACTGATAGTTCAAAATCGTTCTATTCGAGACATTTTTTGCGGTTTAGCGGTTTTTAATTTTCGGTAGCCTATAGGATTGGTTTTAATGATCCGAATGCACTACGTTGTGACTTAAACGGTTCGCCGTCCACAACACAAAATACAAGCCAACAAAATGTCGAAATTTGCGTACGTGCGGCAAGTGTTCACTGTGACTTGGGCTCATGAAGCCTTGACTGGGTGAGCGCCTGCAAGAGGCACCCAAACATGCTCTCTCTGTAAAATTAGTGGAAAAAGGTGCTGTTTGGGTGGTCTACCTCGTAGGTGCTAGCCAAGATGAGGGTTCATGAGCCCAAATCAGCAGAATCTTGTCACGCGTACCAAGAATCTATCGTGAATTTGTCGATTGTCGTCGACATCGCCTATCCAAAGAATCCTCTTTCATGAATTTTTATCTACTCAAAAATTGTTTGGAAGTGGTCAAAAAAGAGGGTGATGGAACGCAATTGAGGATTTGAAGGAAACGGACAACTCGGGGTCTTCCAAAAAGAGTTAATATATCCTCCTAGGAAACTTCTTAGGGCGGCAAATTTTCAGGGGCTGGGTTGGAGTTGGAATATCACTTTTAACGCTCAATTGGCTATAGGCAGTGTGTTCCGCCAACTTCGAGAGCCTTTAAGTAATGCCATGACACGAATTCGAGCCAAAACGACATCCCACACAGCCTTCTACAGGGGCGGAACTAGAGGGGGTGAGTGGAGTGTCCGTGTGGGTATGACCTGGAGGAGTGTTTGACTTGTCAATTGGTGAAAGTGAGTTGTGGTACCCCACACCAGTTCATCAGGCAGTATTAAGATCAATGGATTCGCCCAACAGAGGTCAAACCACGCAAAACCCTTCGTAAATGCAAAGGGGTGGCTTAGGGAGGTCTGGAAATGGGTTAAAGAGATGGGACAGCGACCAAATACACAAAACTTATTGAGAAGGTCTTAATGTGTGCCGGGATGGGGTTTTTACTCGACAGCGTCCTTCTTAGTCCATGCTGTAGGTCTCTGAAATTTCCGTCAAAATCTTGCGAATTCAAATTTCTACATGAGGTTGGTTTTTGGGATGTGGACGACGAACCGTTTAAGTCGCAGCATACCGACTTCGAAACATTCAAACCAACCCTATAGGCTATCGAAAATTAAAAACCGCAAGTCTCTAACTCGAATAGAACGTAAATGACGCTAATCTAAAGTGTGTTACGCTAATTTTGACGAGCAGTTTGTTATAGAGATGCAATACTAGGACATAGATCTAACTAAAAATCGTTGTTTTGTATATTTTTTCAAAAATAAAATCTAGTTTGTTGTTGTAGAAATTTTGTAGAGTAAATCTTTAAAGGATGAAATATGTCAAAAAGATGTCCGAAGACAAAAAAAACAATAATGATCTGTTGGCACTTCCATGATTGTCTGAAAGCGCAAACCTTTCCTCTAAATTATACAAATACAGCATGTCTGGTTAAATTGTATCAACTTGCTTCTCTAATGTCTTCCACGTCTTCTAATTCTTCTGTCTTCTAATTATTCCAGCGTTATTGGTTGTATTTTAAACACTATTGTTTTAAAACCCCAAAGCCAAAAATCCGGTAGGTTCAGGTCAGGCGATCTTGGTGACAATGGATTTTTAAAATGTCTGCTTACAACACGATGTTGAAAAACAGCAGTTAACAAGTCTTTAACTGGTCGGTAAATGTGCGGGGGTTCTTCATCCTGCATAAAACATCTGTTTTCGACGATTACGTCCTGGTTTTGCAACTGTGGAATTTAATAATCTCATCATTTTGTATTTCCTCGGAAAAATATGAATGCTGAAATTACCCATGAAGCCGCACAAAACAGTGACTTTTTTCATGAAGACCTTTCTGAATGATTGCATGGATATTTCTATTCATGGATATATTCGAAAAGACGTCATCTGTCTATAAAATATGAAATAACCATTCAGGTTCAATTTCAATCTGAGCCAACATTCGCAAAGAAAAATCGTACCTGAATGCCAAATCTGCCTCCTTCAAATCAAACAGTCGTTGCAGTTTATAAGAATAGTTTTTTAAAATTTCGCATAAAATTTTCCAAACCGTGGTCTATGGTATTTGCAGTGATTTTGACATGAGTACTGAGTGCTATCAGATTAGTATTGGCTGTGTTTCGATTTATTTCACTAGGTCTTTCGGTTTATAGACACATTAAACACATTGTTGCTAAAGTCTACATATAAGATAAATAAAAGAATACTACACAGCTCGTGAAATCCCCTCAGACAGGCGCTAAAATTTTTTATAACATCTTATTTAAGACTTAGTTTGAAATGAAAATGAACCTCACTGAAGACAGTTTAAATTCTGGAAACTACATACCTACATACGAGGTTTGTAAATTAACAGTATAAATAACACCTCGTATTTACGTCTTAAGTAAAAATAGCCTCTATTTATTGTAAAGTAAGTACTGACATACACAGAAACTAAGAATAATAATAAAGTGACATTCAAATGCAGATAATTAACAACGAAAACCAGATATAACCATATCGTTATGTTATAAAATTTGAAAAAAATCTAAAAAGAATCACTGTAACTGAAAAAAATGTTTTTAATAAATCATATTGTGGACCTAACAATTTAACTTAAAAAATAGAAAATTGCGAAAAATAAAAGTTTGTTATTTTTCTCGGTTTTATTTCGATGGATGGTATCTACGTTTGCATCTAGGGACCTCAAATATTATAACTATATTGCAACCACAAACAAGATTGACATTATCTATATATTTATTGGGAAGTCATACCATGGTCTTACGGTTGACTGAAGCACATTTTCTTTGTAGGTGCTAATATACATTTTTTTTCTTGAAAAATACTGCTCTCAAGATCATATTCTTGATGAAGATAACTTAAGTAAAACGTATTTATTCAAACATCTAAAGCCGGAAAAAGAACAAAACAACGAAAAAGGAGGAAAACTAACTGTTATACTATACTCGTAAGTATAATGTCACAGACAAGACTAATTTACATCGCCTGCAAACAGATTAAAAACTATCAGCGAATGTTCAGCTAACGGAATGGAAAACTTTTGATGTGGGCAATAAGAAAGTTCGCGGATGGACTTGGAACTGGGGATGTATAGACAAAAGAGCAGAGAAAACTTCCGAAGTGGCTAATGAAACTATAATAAAGTTACCGAGTAAAGTTGAAACATTCAATCTGTTTTAATCAACCTGGGAGCATCGAGGCATTCCATCAGAGTGCGCCGGGGGATGCGACAGTGGCGTCTCGTCTGTTTTAAAATAATTGGGTGACAACGACGAATAAATAGGTAGTCTTTACAATGTTAATTCCATTCTTCGATAGATAAAACATTGATTTTAAAAGAAATTATAGTTCGGTTAAGTCAAAACACAGACTACACTTATTAAAAACTAAAATCTGGTTGAACCTCTGAAGGAGTTATCAAGAACATGCCCTTTTTATATACTAATTTCCTTAATCATTTTTCTTGGGATACTATCTTGTCGTTTGAATCACTTACAATAACTCTAAAAAAATAATTAAATCTGCAAAAAATTACTTCACATGCAAGTAGCTATTCCTTTTTGCTGGCTATAATAGATATGCATTCACGTTTGTCCAAAATTTGAAATGATTCGCTGACGCCGAAGACTTTTGATGTGATAACATTGAATCACCACTGGTCCCATATCATTAGAAATCAGAGATAATCCTTTACCTTCGACAAGTCTTATTAAAATTTGCAAAATTTCAATCTGTATTTGATGTCTTTCTGATATTTATTTCGTTTAACGTATCCATTTATGATTAATTGTGAGATGTATTCAGTGTTTCACTGTACCCATGTGGAAAAACATATTTTACATTGCTTTACAATGGAAAGTAATTCGCAGTGCCGTAAAAAGGGGTTACTTTGCACCTTAATGGGTTACTTTACACTATTATAAAAGAGAAATGTACAACAAGAAAAAGAGTAAAACGACGTTGACAAAAACTATGACAAAATCTACTAATGAAAGGGGTAAATTCAAACTTAATTTCCATGGTACCTAAAATCATTTTCGTAGTGAGGTAAAGTAACCCATTAATATAAGGTGCAAAGTAACCTCGTCTTACGATATCTGTCTATTGAATTTAATTGTATGCGGAATCCAACATTATCTAGAATTCACATCTCAAATGCTTCCATACTTCTTAAATATTTGATTTCAAAATCCATGACCTATATAAAACACTTCACCATCCTACGCTGAAGATTTAATGTATTAAAACGGTTATTAATAAAGTAAAATGTTGTTTGAGCATTATAATTTCAAATATTACGAAAATGGTCTTGCTTGCTTATCATAACCTTTGGGGTTCGATCTCTCGATTCAAATCTTGCGATACTGCATTATGACCTAAAGCAGAACTAGCCAAGTACTGCTCGCTGAACAAACAAGCGACTTATCTCTAATCTTATCGTGCCCGCAACAAGGATTCATACGTTTTATGAATCATCACCTATCAGCTATATAGCTAGTGCACAGAGTTTCTATAGAGTCTTTCTCCGTCACCTGAATCAAAGTAAGGGGTATGTATTCTGAATCGAACAAATACCTATGTACTTTCTCCACTATACCTATCTCCGACATCAAGGGATATAAAGAAGTCAATTTATTTCAATAGTTGAGTGCGTTACACTAGTGGGATTGGAATCTTCGGTGTAGGAGTAAACACAAGTTATCCACATTTCTTTTCTAGTAACCCCACAAGGATACTTACATTTCATGAATCATCACCTCCGGATTGTTCATGTGGTTTCTAGCAGTCTTTCTCTAATGTCTGAATGAAATTAAGGGGAACTGGCATGCAGTGGGAGTCAAGCAGTGACCTACCTTCCCTACCTGCCTGTCTCTGATACCAAGGGATATAAAAAAGTAAAGATCATTCAATATTTAACTTCATCACTGTGGTGAGTTAGGAATTTTCACAAACACAAACTGAACACGTTGTCTACCAACATCGTATTGCTTTTTATTCAACCCCTTGCATCGCATAAGCTTTGGAGTCACTTTTAGTTTTGGATTCAATTCTTGTGGTCCTGCATGTGGTTTCTAGAAGTCTTTTTCCAGCGTCTGAATGAAAATAAGGAAAAACGGCATGTAGTGGAAGCCTAATAATGACCTATCTTCCATACCGTGCATACCTACCTCTGACATCAAGGGATATAAAAATATCGATATTAGTTTTTAAAATTTGAGCTCATTACTGGAGTGTGATTGGAATCATCACAAACACAAAATGAACACGTTTTCTACCAACAACGTATTGCTTCTATTCAACATGGTTCCCCTTTACGTCGCATATTGCTTTGGAGTCACCTTTAGTTCCATCTTTAGATTAAATTCTTGTAGTCCTGCATATGGTTTCCAGAAGTCTTATATAACTTCTATATCATGCCTACCTCTGACATCAAGGGATATAAATATATCGATAGCATTTCAATATTTGCAATCTAAAAGCAATCAGAAACTTAATACATTTTCTGCCAACATCAAAATAATTTGATTTGGCCTTGATATTTCGGCAATCATGTTCGCATCATCGGGAGGTGATTAAAAAATTACCGTCGTCTAAACCGTCGGGTGTGGATCGTTCCCCTTGTAGCCCTGTGGAGGCGCCGCTGGAGTGTCGGGGGAGCGACGAAGAGGGAGGTAGTCGTTCCGTCGCGCACCCACCCGGGCGAGTTACGATAGCGGAGTTTCACTTGTCTCCCGTTAATTGTATTAGTTACCCGCTTCCCGGTGCCCGTGTACATCCGGTCGCCTGCGTCTTCCGCCGGTTTCCGGTAAAAAGGGACCGTCTTTCGCGCTGGGCGCCTGTGTTCATTTCAAAATGGCCGCCTGGGGTGTCGTCAACGTAATTACAAAATGAATTGTCCAATGGCGGGATCTCGGTTGCCATGACAGCCTTGATTAAAACAAGCGAATGTCTCCGCGTATCGCCATGGTAACTGCTCAGCCGCTAGATGTCTCTCGAGACGTTCGCTCGGAGACGCGGCGCGTACTTTATGAAGTTTTTTTATGGGGGGGACGGGACCGTTTATTTCAGTTACTGTGCGTTTTGTTCGACTTCGGTTCGGCTGACGGATGCCACTTAATTACCTTTTACGGGCGGAGTGGGGGGGGAGTTTTTTTTTCCTGTGGCTTTTAAAGCGCGTCGAGCTGATTGTAAAGCGAGGCGACTAATTAAATCCATTTGTTTTTCATTTAGGGCTCTCGCGGAGGTTATTAATTGCCCGACTCGATGCGATGGAGAGCGCTTCGGGTTTCTTTAACTGCGCGAAATAATTACCAGCCATTCCGCATACTAATCGGCCTCATCAGGATTACGTCTTTTTTAAGTGAAACGGAGTCTCGAGGATCGCTTTAGAATCCTCGCTTATCGTTGGAGGGATACGCGGTGATTTATATAACGGAGGTAGCGTTTGAAGAAACCATTAAATGAAGACGTAAGAACATTTACAATTAGCGATGCGACAGCCATCGTTAACGGATAAAAAATTAATTACACAACTCCGTGTTAAATTGTATAGAACTGCTGGTATTAATTTCTTTCATTATGATGTAGGTATCTATAATATTGTTTTGTGCTCAAGTTTTGGAGCGTTTTCCAAATTTTCTGTCCAGGTTTATTTTCGTCACCGTTGACACTTCTTATAATTGAGGATCTCCTAGCTATCGAACAATGGCCAGACTATGAGAGAGTCAAAATTAATTCATGTCTTGACAATTATCTGATCAACCACTTGCTCACCCAGGGTTATGTAATTATAGAAGTTTGCTTACCCCGGGTTATGTGGTTATGGGGTTTTGGGTCTATAGGGTGCCTGGGTTACGGGGTTCCATATGCCAGCTGATGCTGATTTGTATGGTGTTGGACGTCTGACGTATAAGATCCACGTTTCCTCAGTGAAGATTGTGGATTACAAGGTGTGGCTGTTAAACAACCGAACTGATGTGTCGCGACAAATTGGAACAGAACTGTGCTTGGTGATATTTTCCTCACCCTGAGCTCGCTGGACAAGTGCGTCGCTCAATTTAAATAATTGAGGATCTTCCTAGCTATCGAACAACGGCCAGACTATGAGAGAGTCAAAATTAATTCATGTCTTGACAATTATCTGATCAACCACTTGCTCACCCAGGGTTATGTAATTATAGAAGTTTGCTTACCCCGGGTTATGTGGTTATGGGGTTTTGGGTCTATAGGGTGCCTGGGTTATGGGGTTCCATATGCCAGCTGATGCTGATTTGTATGGTGTTGGACGTCTGACGTATAAGATCCACGTTTCCTCAGTGAAGATTGTGGATTACAAGGTGTGGCTGTTAAACAACCGAACTGATGTGTCGCGACAAATTGGAACAGAACTGTGCTTGGTGATATTTTCCTTACCCTGAGCTCGCTGGACAAGTGGGTCGCTCAATTTAATTGTAACAGTCGTTTGAATTAGCCTACGCACCAGTGACGCGTCGAAAAAAAGTAAAAGTGTTTAGATGGAGCAACGGATTGATCTCAAGATTCTTGGTAAACTGGGGAAAACTTTTACAGATGCTTATGCAATGTTAAAAGAAGTGTACGGGAATAAATGTTTATCCCGTTTGAATGGTTTTATTTGTGTGGTTTAAACAGTGTAAAGAGGGACGTGAAACGACCGAAGACGATCCGCGCCCCGGACGGCCCTCAGCGTCAAAAAACGGATGAAAACTTTGAAACATTTGGTAAATTAATCGACAAAGAATGTGTTGCCAGATGTGGTGCCAGATTTTGCATGAATCGTTCAACATGCGCAAAGTTTGCGCAAAAAATGGTGCTAAAACTCCTCGCTACCGAGCAAAAGGAATCAAGAATGATTTTTTCCTCCCACCTTTTCGATGGGGTGTAACTCTCTTTTACTCTCTGTGACTTTTTACAACGGAAACAAATTACATCCTATATATTTTAAAAATACATTGTTTATTTGCTTACTTTCTATTGAATGATTACAATGCCCCTACACTACGCCAGTGGTGTCGAACCAAGCCAGACCTTACTAATCAGCACCTTACGAAAAAAAAAACACACTGTATTAGAGATATATTGAATCGGCGTCCCGCCCAATTTGCCAGGGACGAACCGTTTCGCACGATACGTCCCCGATAAGGTCTTAATGTATGTTAATACCGCGTGATTTATCCGATGGTCCGATGGTATCTGTCGCGGCGGCGGTGCAGATAGCGAGGATTACAAGGATGCGTCCGGCAGCCGTCGGGTTCTAGATGCAGCTCCCAAATCCGCAGAAGGCCCCATTTTTTTCAGTGGCCGACTGTGAGAATTGTTTCGACCCCGGTTCCCGTTTCGAAATTTGAGGCATAGAGGATAATACCCCCTTACGAGTAACAATATTCTCTCCTGGTCAGGATGACGACACGCTAGTTCTGCGTCATCAGTAATAAAATCGAAATTCAGATCGACGATTTTTGATGGTGAATGACAACGAACGGGAATGATTCTCGCTTCATCATATTTTAACGGATTTGCGGTTAGCGTAATACTCCGATGGTTGAAGGAATCTTGGTGATGGTTGAAGACTCCAACTTTGTTGGGCACACCAGAATACGTCTAGTAGTCCCATTTCCGCACAGTAGAGGGCGATGCTTTCGAGGTCACAACACCGTTGCTCTTCTGATCAGGATACAATCCAACACACTCATCTTTCGTCATCCGCTGTCACGTATACCACACTGATGAGATCTAGTAAGATTGAAATCCGGATCTGTGACTTCTGATGGTGAATCAGAATGAACGGAGAACCACTCACGCTTCCTAACATTATTCAACATATATGTACATCCATATTTTGTGATCGAGTATCAAAACTTTTTTTCTTCTCTCATTCTACAAAAAAGTAGAATGCTGGAGAATTTATTTTTAAAAACGTAGAATTGGGATAACATATATCTTAAAATCCGTTTGACCTGCAAGACCCAAATTTGGTACGTAAAGTTGCTCATTATGGGCCTTAATTGATGAGAAGTTCAAGTCAATTTAATGGGTTTATTGAGAGTGATGAAAATATACACCATTTTTTTACCAGCTTAGGTTACAATTTTAAATTAGATATATTTTTTTAAGTGTAATATCATTCTGAAACATTTTTTTCCCATAAATTTTCAATAAACCGTATGACCTTCAAGATAAATGCGATTTTTAAAGGTGGATCTGAATAGTTCTAATTATTCAGTAATACCTAAATCTGAATCTATCTTTCAAATGAGTCAATAAAATGAATAATTTAATCCCAGTATTCTAGTAAAAAAGGGATTTTGACACTTTTAATTTGTGGGTGTAAATTTGGAGGGAAATATCCTCCTGGTAGTGGGGCCGGTGGAATTTGACATGCTCGTATTTCCATAAGGAGGCATAGGACCTACACCATATTTTAGGGGGTGGTTACTAGACCTAAGTAGAAGGCCATAATGGCAAAAAAATCTTCAGGGAAAACTTGCGATTTGCGAAATATTATTTTTCATGATCACCGAGTAAATACAATTTTTTTATAATTGTATTTACAAATTTATTATAATTTTTGCAAAATTTTTATGTTGCGTAAAGATACAACTATTGTAAAATCTCAGACGAAATGTTGGGATGAAAGAAAAATTCAAATTACCGTAACTTCTCAAAATGTCAAGAAAACCACGAGTAGGTATTAAAAAACCTTTTTTTACTCGTATACGTATTTACTCGGTAATTATGAAAAAAATTTTTCGCAAATATTTTGCAAGCCGTTTCCAATATCTGCCCGGGGGCAGCCATTTTTTGGAAATAAATTGTCGCAAGTTTTCCCTGAAGATATTTTTGCCATTATAGCCTTCTACTTAGGTGTAGTAACCCCTAAATTATGGTGTGTCCCATGCCTCCTTACGAAAATACAGGCATATCAAATTCCACCGGCAGCCACTGCTTCCTGGAGTTGCAACTTGGTATATACGTAAGTTGCATCTCATCATATTCCTATTATGTCATGATTTCCCTACTCTGTATCGATTTATTTCTGAATCACCCTGTATTTCACTTATGTGTAATTTGATGATTATGAAATATACATATCATCGAAACGGTGGTGAAGAACAAATGTTCCTAATTTATAAAAATTTCTGCTTTTTCCTAATTTTACTATGATGAAATTTTACTTTCATCCCCGCTTCGTCCTAAAACCCCCCTTCCCCCCGCCAAAAAAAATGCACAGCTTTTAAAATGTCCGCAAACGTAATCGAGCCCGGAGCGCCGACGATGCAACCTCGCTCCGTTCCAATTCAGCCAGATAAAATATTGCGATACGCCATATGACGCGTGACAGATGTCGCCTCGCCAGAAGATAGATGATCTTAAAATAAAAGAAATTACTTTAAAATTCAGTATCGTCGGCGATAAAATCGCGAAATCATTATTGGGCCGCGCTATCAGATGACGCGGGTGCATTTCGGCGCGAAACGTCGCGTCCGCCCTGGGCTAAAACAAATGAACGTCGCATTGAATAGAACCTCGCGTCCCCCTGCAACCCTGTCGCTCGGCCACTAAGCCCCGTTTACATCAGCGGAGACGCGTGATCTAGTAGGCTGCCGAGAACAGTTGACTGACGCTCCACTCGTTTTGCTGTTCATTTCTCGCCAACTAGATTAAGTGCCCATAATTTACGTTATACAAAGTTCCAATTACGCATGATCAGTTTCATGAACTGACGACATGTATGTCCAATGGCACATCATTGTACCTTAAGGCTGAAATAACCATTGGGTTAGAACACTGGACTAAGATCTTCCAGGTTATAGTGTTTTTCGAGGTATATTAATGGGACATTACTCGCTGAGACATGATTCAGTTTTTTGACATATTTGATTAACCTTTTTTTTAATATGCTGCAAGCCGTACATTCGGTGATGTAGTAGAATAGTTATGATTATGTAAATAGAGTCCTAAAATTGAACTAACTATGAATGAATTTGAATTATTTATAATGTGAATGTGATAAAATACAACGCAGTAAATAATTCTTGGGATCCGTATTGTAAATTATTATTTTCCAAAAAAATCGTGTGGTATTAATTCTTGTCAAAACATGACATGAAGGATACCTACCTATATTTTGGAAGTTAGTTGAAAAAATCAATTTTGTGTCATAATTCTATATAATTCACAATAACCGGTGTAAAGATGATCTTCAAAATAATCAGCTAAGTTAACTCATCATATTTTAGTTATCACAAATATTACAAAATATATATATTTTTGCGTCTCGGCTACACATTTGAACTGGTCCACATGGAAAGTACGATGTCCAATTAAAACAAGTGTGATTATCCATTTGTACTGAATTAGAAGCTATGGTTGCACAGATTCCTTCACCACCATCAGTATCAGTAGGAACACCAAATAATTTGTAGATGATTCCAAAAGAATATTCATGATGGTAACTAAAAAATTGTTAAAGAATTACTAATATTAACGACAATCACAAAACGATAATCATAAAACAATAAAAAACATAACGAATGACGTTCGAAGAATCATGGATTTATGGTTGTTGGAAACTCATCAATTTTTTTATCCGCTTTATCGACTGTTCTACTAACATTCTACATTCTGTTTTAACTGTCTTAGTCAAATACATACAATTTATTTACTCAGCATTTACTTCTCTCCTTCACTTACCTAACCTAACGTGAACTAGGCTTTATATCTGACTCCGCAGCAAATAACTAGTTTTTACAGTGGTGGAACGAACCAAACACTTTACGTAATGCTCCGTTGGCCTTGCTCTTATTTTGCTCGATTCTCGCAGTTTCCAGAGTTCTTCCTCCCCGCTAGGAACTCCGATTTATAAGAGCTGTTAATTTAGCTGGGGTTTCTCTTCGCTAGCTTTGTCTCTCTTGTTCTCTTCTGTTTTTTTGTTGGTTCGTAATTAACTTTGATAAATTAATGACGTCGAGGTTAATTTTTTAATTAAATGCGAGAAATTAGCCGCGGCAAGTGTTACAAGGTAATTTTTATTAAATTAACTGAAAACCGGCGGGGAGCTTTCGAATTAAAAAGCGTCGGGTCGTTCCCTAAAACGTTCTGAGCCGCTTGTGGTGTGACGCGTGAAACAGAGTATTTTTTTTCATTTTATTTTATTCTCATACACGAAAAACGATTTAACATTACCGCTAAACTATCTGATCTTGAAGTAGTGTGAGTAGATGTAAATTTTTAATTTTTCATATAGCATTTCAATGAGTCATTTTAAGTTAATGTTATATGAGACAGAAAAAACGTTTTATATTTTATCTGTGCCAAATTTTATCTGCGGAAAACTAGTCAAATCTAAACTCTAGTAGGTAGAAATTAATTCCTCAATATACTTAAGGATGAATAAGTTTTTACTTATAAAATATGAACTTGATAGTTTTGTGGCAAAACTATAAACATAAACGCTGTGTGAGGTAGACAAAATATGAGAATCATTTGTGCGTAAACTAAAGAGCCATCCAAAAAAAAACATCATCAAATCTGGCTATGAATGAGAGAGATAGAAATAGCGATCATGTCGGAGCTTTTCGGTTATGTCAAACTTTTGACAAGTGACTCACAATTGTTAAATAAATAATGGCTGTCACATAAGGCAATAGCTTTGACAATTAAATATGGTTATAAATTTAAGATAGAACCTACGTCTTTTTTACTAGGCCAACTTTGATGACTTTTTTTTAGAAGGTTCAATAGTTTTATAAGTAAATTCTAATATTTTTTATTTAATATACTCCTCCATATATTAGTAATTTAGCACTTTTTCTCAGGCACAAATGTAAGTTTTAATATTAGATCGGCACTGATCTGATTCTGAGAATTATGAGTGTGTAAGTAAACACCAATTTTCGATTCTCTTGCATTTTTTTCCAAATAATATTTCATATTACTTATAACAGATGCCATTGAATTAATATGTTTGTTCTGAGACATAAGTAACTAACATAAGTAAGTTAACATTAGCACTAATTTATTTCCTCACACACATGAAATCGGAGAACATAGTGACTGCCCTCTGTCGAATTGATTTATTTTTTTGATTCAAGCAGGATCAGACAATAACCCAATGATAAGAACTAGTAAATTAGAACTATTATAAGCTTCTATATTAGGATATTATCCATTTTTTTCTGAGAATTAATGAAGATGAGAATAGAATTGAAGGGGTTTATTTATACTTTTCGAATCTCTTCAGATATTTCTCTTGAAATGGTATTTCCTATACCATATGCTACTGAATTTAAATTATTTTTTTCTGAGACACATATGTAAGTCTTAAAAATGTACGTATCTATCATCTATGCATCACCTCAAATATGTTCAAATATCCAAGTAGAATAATCCCTTTGCCCTCAAAAAAAAATCATAAACAGACCTCCATTTTCTTAAAAGACAAAGAGAGACACAGGAAGAACCAGACAAAAATTCAATTACATGCCATATTTTTTCCGATATGTCTTAATAATACATCTAATTTATATATTTCTAACAGTAATTATTAGTTGTACAGATTCAGTTAAATTGGTTTTCCAAACTGTATGCTACTGACCGGTGCTTTTTTTACATAAACAAGTGTAAGCCACATATTTTAGCTCAACCTTGAAAGCAGCAAATATACAAACCCTTAAGTACAATACTCCCTTTCTCCTCAGAAAAGATTGAAACTCACGAAACTACGCACGTGAGGCCATGGAACATTCTATGTCTTTGGACCCATGACGTCATGCGTCACATACATGATGCTCGATAGAGTTTTTCCCTACCCCAGATTTTGCCCCTTCAGGTTAGGCAAACCATCTTTACCAAGCTGACGTGACGCAAAACCATGACGCAGATCGCAATATTTTCCAGGGGCAATCCCATAATAAAGACATAGAATGTCAAAATGAGAATTGAATGAGGGCTGGAATGAGGAATTATATGAGAGTTAAATGAGGGCCGAGATGAAGGTTTAAATGAGGGATAGCTCTCATCCAGGCCCAGGCCGAGGGGGGGGGCCGGGCCGAAATTGACCAACTTGAGGCCGGAGCTTCCGCCCAGGAGACTAAGTCCAAAATGAGGAGAATTGTATGAGGGCTGGAATGAGGGAACGAATGAGGAATTATATGAGAGTTAAATGAGGGCCTAGATGAAGGTTTAAATGAGGGATAGCTCTCATCCAGGCCCAGGCCGGTTGGGGGGTCGTGACGTGACGCATGACGCCTATAATCCCATAATAAAGACATAGAATGTCAAAAATCAAAAGATAAATAAATTCGACGCCCACAAAGAAAGAAAGAGACACAGGCAGGACCAGATAAAAATTCAATTGTATGCCTTTGACTCTTAATAGTACCACTAATCTATCTCTTCGTAACAATAATTAGTTGTGCGGATTCAGCTTAATTTGTTTTTCAAACTGTATGCTACTGACCGACACGTTTATTAATAAACAAACGTCCCACCTTTTAGCTCAATCTTAGACCAGCAGTTAATTAGTGGTTTGTAGATACAAACCCCTAAGTACAATACTCCCTTTGTCCACAGAAAAAAAAATCAAAAGATAAATAAACTCCACGCCCCCAAAAGACAGAAAGAGACACGGGCAGGACCAGATAAAAATCCAATTATAGGGTATTATCGGCCGAGATCAGCTCCGTACATTTCTCTCCCCCTTCTTTTTATTACGACCCGGCTCCTCTTCCGCGTGCTAATCCCGCAGCGATCTTTTCTCCCGCGCGCTACCTAATTAGGCGGCCATAATTTTTACGCGTCTCAACGCGTAAAACGTACTTTTACGGCGCTCCACCTCGCACAGAAGTTACGGCCGCACGAATCACTATAATTATTATAGCATTATCGTGTCGTAACAGCGGAAAAACACACGGCTGTCGCCCGGGTGATATACAGCCGTGTGATATATTAAATAATAAATTTCGTATTTGCTATAATTATATCGGGCGATGCGTCGTGCCTGTTTCGGAACGAAAATAATGTAATTAGTGTGAGCTTAAGTTGTTAGTTTAGATGGAGGATGGGTCAAAGCGAGGGGTTGCAAGGTCTTAAGGTGCACTTTTTGAAATGCTGTATATTCCCACAAGGAGGTAGGGGAAGGGGGGGGGACCAGAGCCAGTTGAGAAGACAGCCCTAAAATTAACAAACAGTACAATTATTTTGCAAATATTTTTATGTAACCGTGAAATATACAGTGTTTACTTTTCATTTCTAATCAGAATATGAAAAAATCAGCATTAATATCAAAAGAAAAAAGGAAAATATGATTCCGTTCTGGCCCCCTTTACCCGCCATATGAGGATAATGAAAGCCAATCCAAATTTTAAGCAAAACATAACACTAAGATCAAACAACATTCTTTTGACTACAAGCAAGAGTCACATACGAACTGTGTAAATTAAGTAATGAGACCGATATTTTTAATTTGCTTTATTCGAATATAATTACAATTCAGTATTGTCCCTTCAGAATAACTTCCTTGGGAAGCCACACAGCGCTGGAGACGGTTCTTCAATTCCTCATAGCAGTGCTGGAACTCATATACTGGAATAGCTTTCAGCTGGTCAGTTACAGCCGTTTGAATGTTTTCTATGGTTCCAAGATGACATCTTTTGAGGTGATTTTTCAATCTTGGCAAGAGAAAAAAGTCACGGACTCAACAGTGCTGTGATTCAAATTTAATTATTCCCCGATCATTCTTGTCATCAACCAACGATGTGAACGCACAAGACCCCGTATTCTATCGACATTTTATTGGTTCTTAGAGATGAAGTCCTATTCTTTTTCAAAGGTCATTTGCTGTACATCGTATTACCAATTTTTTTCTGAGGCAGACGAAAGTCTAAACTATTCGTGGAAAGTAGTGAATATGGATCTCATTTTATTTTTATTTCAAACTAGCGACCCGCCCCGGCTTCGCACGGGTGCAATGCTGATACTAAATATAAAAAATGGTTATTGTGGGTTATCCCTAAGAGATATACGTATACCATCGCGGACTTTTTTATAGACCTTTTTAAGGTGTACAATATTGTACTACATTATTTTGATCTATCTCGTAGGGTTCAGCCAGCGTTTGCAATGTAGCGCAAAAAATGTGTTTATTTACGACATCACATTAGAAACCTCTAAAATTATCAGTGTTTCTCTACTATATTATGCATGTATTATACATATAAACCTTCCTCTTGAATCACTCTATCTATTAAAAAAACCCGCATCAAAATCCGTTGCGTAGTTTTAAAGATCTAAGCATACATAGGTAGGGACAGACAGCGGGAAGCGACTTTATTTTATACTATGTTATGATATCATTTACTACGATTCCCTATGTCTCTTTTGTTTCTGAGACAGGAGTAAGACTCGTATGATACATAAACTAGGGATTGAGTATACTATACCTTCACTTGTTTCAAGCTTTATTTGCTGCAGCACATTAAACTACTGGTATTGTTTTTTTTTCTGAGTAACAAATGCTCATACACTCATTCTACCGTTACCAATTTTTTAAGGTGCTAGAAAAAGGGCTCCGAAAATAATAAGTAGTGTTAAGCATTTTTTTCTGAGTCGCAAACACTAATCTTGACATTAACGCTAAACTATATATCCATAAGAAATCACTAGTTCTTAGCGAATTTGCGATTGAACCAAAAATTTTCTGTTTCTTCCAATGTCATATAATACGGTACCAGTTGGTATGGCTGATTATCATTTTTTTTCTGAGGCACGTAAGTAAGTTTTGCGTGATACGCACAAACTAATGGTTGTCTGCGCATACCATACCCAAATTTTCTATTTTTTTCAAACGTTGTTTCCTGTTACATATATTTTTATGTCATATATTTTATATGTTATACATAAATATATGTATTATATACATATGTATATAATTTGGGTATGGTATGCGCAAAGCTAGAATATTGCTTCGAATTTTGTATTTTTTCTGAGCCACAATCTTAACATTAACACTAAACCACCTAGTTACCATAGCAACTAACTTAACTGACTTCTTTAATTTTTTTTTAAATACCACGTGCACCAAAAATACTACTGACTGTGCCACTAAATAGATTTTTTCTAAGGAGCAAACGCCAGTCTTAATATTAGAGCCAAAATATTTATTTATGAGAACTAATGAACTTGCGATTGATTCCCGATTTTTTTGTTACTTCTTTTTTTCAGATGCTATTTGATCTAGCATTTATGTACAGGGTGAGCCACGTAACTTCCTCACCCCCCTTATTTCATTAACTACTGAGATTTTTCAAAAATTAATAGTTGTAGTTTATATAATTGTTTCCGTAGATTTCAAATATGTCATTGAAAATTAAATAGAAACTAATTTATACGGGGTGCGCAAAAAAGTTTGATTTTTTTAAATGGAACACCCTATATATTTTTTGTAAATTTGAATTGGTCATGCTTTGACAATTTCAAAAATGTCTATAACTTGTGACTTCTATCCAATAACAAAAAAGTTATTCATAAAATACCGTGAATAGTTTAAAATTTAAACGTTAATTTGTGCTATCAATTTATGCCATGAAATAAATAAAACAAAAATGTTTGGCACTTCTAATGACATATCTTATAATTGTGAGAATAATTTTCAAAATAAATAAAAAATAATTTGAACAAAGAAATGTATTTGCTTAACATAATGAGGCACGTTATATCAAATGAAAAATCGTATTTACAAATTGGCTATACTAAATTAACAAACAAATACAATCTAATACAATGTAATATGAATTAATTTAAAGTAAATGTTCAATGTGGCCCCCATTTTGATGTAGACATAGATTATATCTCTTTATTATATTATTTAATACGCTATTTAAAATATTATTATTATTTAAAAATTCTATTTCTTCTGAGATCATATTTTGTATCATATCCAACGTCAAATTTGGAAACGAGTAAACTTTGTTTTTTAGATGTCTTCTTGGAGGCCATGCAATTGTTCCGTGCTTCCCAATCCAATCCCTATAGTTCTAGTTCAAAAATTGTCTCACTCCAATAATATTATGGCAGGGAGCACCATCTTGTTGCCAAATTATATCTCTTACTTCATGGAGGGGAATATCATCCAAGAGATTAGCGATACTATTCCTCAGAAAACTTAAATATCTGACACCAGTGAGGCTGCCATTAAAAAAAATTGGGCCTATTATCTTATTGTTGAGAATTCCACACCAAACGTTTATTGATTGCCTGCCCTGAAATTGAATTTCTTGATATGTGTTAGGATTTTCAGAGGCCCAATAGTGTGTAATTTTCCTGTTGAAACAACCTGAAGTTGTGAATGAAGATTCATCAGTCCACAAAATATTTCTGAATATATTAGGATCGTTCAAGTTATCTGCCCAGAATTGTTTCACAAAAATTAAGACGCGAATCACAATCAAGAGGCAATAATTTTTGAACAGTCAATTGACTGAACGCTCTATACTTATGTTTTTTTAATATTCTGCGTGTCGTCCTATATGTTACATTTAATTATCTGCAACAATTTCTTATAGACTTTGTGGTTTTTTGGATTTTCTACAAAATAAAGTAATATATTTAATTCCAATTCTTCTGCCGCAACTGGCTTCCTTCTGTTTCTTTTTTCATTTAGGAAAGATCGAGTATTTCTAAACACCGTCTCAGTATATTTGAAAATTCATCTTTCTGGTTGCCTTCTTAATGGAAACTTTCTTTGATACTCTCTTAATGAAGCCTTAGCATTCTTTCCATTAGATTATATCTATTATAATATATATATAGATGGGAAGAAAAGTGTGATATGTATAATTTATATATAATATAAATTATACATATCACACTTTTCTTCCCAAGAATAACCCTTATAAACATATATAAACTGCATACAATTATTCTGCCAATTATAAGATTTATCATTAGAAGTGTCAAATGTTTTTGTTTTATTTATTTCATGGCCTAAATTGACAGCACAAATTAATCTTTAAAATTTAAACTATTCACGGTATTTTATGAATAACTTTTTTTGTTATTGGATAGAAGACACAAGTTATAGACATTTTTGAAATTGTCAAAACATGACCAATTCAAATAAAAAAAAATATATAGGGTGTTCCATTTAAAAAAATCAAACTTTTTTTGCGCACCCGTATAAATTAGTTTCTATTTAATTTTCAATGACATATTTGAAATCTACAGAAAAAATTATATAGGTCACAATTTTTAATTTTTGAAAAATCTCAGTAGTTAAAGAAATAAAGGGGTGAGGAAGTTATGTGGCTCACCCTGTACATACTACTGACTCTGACGTAAACAGTCTTTTTTTCTGAGCCACAGACTTCCGCTATATACTCAGAAGAACTAGTTAACTTGTGATCGATCAAATTGACCATTTTTTATGTTATTCGGCGTACCGTATGCCACCCCGCATTTACCCCGATAATAAAGCGGAAGATAGGATCGGAACGCGGCACCGCAATTCATTACGATTTCCAAGTGAATCCCTCCGTAGCCGTATTCCCGGCGGGACCTTCGGAGGCAACAAATCAAGCGGGCCGCGCTCGGCACAAACACACAGATGGACGGCAATAATAATCTGTACGCTCGGCGCGGATCATCGTATCAGATCAAAGCGCATATGTGGCGGATTACTCTGCGGCCTCGCTGCGCTCCGTTCTCCCCTGCGAACCTCATTTATCGGGATATAATAACCTTTGGCACGGGGCCCCAATACGAACGCAGAAGAGCAGCGCTGCCCTTTCGGTATCTGCGTAGGAGTTAATTGGGAAATGCGGTTTTAATTTTCTCCTGGCGGAGGTCAGTCCGCGTCGGTTCTCTCGTTAGGTGCTGCGGAATCCGTGAAGTGGAATGGGATTAAACGGAAAGGGTAGAATATGATTTTTAAGTGCTAAGTTGGTGGAGCTGAGAATTAAAAACTTGTTAAATAAAACTCAGAGTTTTATTTAACATCATTTGTGGCGAGACCACGAAGGAAAACCATCACATTGAATTGTACTGAAAATAGACTTAATTTTATATAAATTATATACAGCGTGGAACAGCCAAATGGAATAAATTCAGTAGCTCCATATTATGCATTTTTTTAGAAAATCCTGAAACAAGTCAATTTCTAATTCTAAAATGACATCTTGCGACGTAAAAATGTCATCCCTAAATTCAAACCCCTTCAGGTGACAGCTACAACCCAAATTTTCAAGTTGGATGTAGGGGCTTGTGATACTTCATTTGAAAGGTATTTTCATGCTCTATTCAAAACTGCTATGGTTTTTAAATGTTATTGCAGAAATTAACAAGAAATAAAGATAAATTCCTCTAACGTATAAAATTCGTTACATTAAAAATAAAACTTTTATAAGTAACACGATTTGTCAATTTTAGGATCTGAAATGTTAATAATAACAAAAAATAAATGTCTGTAATTGCCGACGTTCCCTACTATAAGATAAAAATTTACTAATAAAAAAGTACAATTTTTTGCTTGACAATCGAACGACAAAAACGAGCAAGCAGAGAAACAAACCTGATATTTAAGAAGTTGGCCATTATCAGCTTTAGTGAAATTACCTAGAAACGTGCTTGTCATTGTAACAGTAGTTAGCAGTTGTAAAACTTTTTGCTTTAGTTTTCGTGTTGCAATTCAGAGAGATCGTTTACCTAACAGAAATGCATAAGATAAAGAATCTGCAGATGATTGGTTTCCAGAGACAGAACATGAACGCAGGCCGAAGTTCTTCGCCTATTTCAAGAAAAATATCCGGAGTTACCGCCGATATCTCAAGGTACCGTAAGTAAAATAGAAAAGCAGTTTCGGGAACGTGGACATGTACGGCAGCTAAAGAAAAATCCTCCCAATAAACTCAGTGTAACAACTTCCAGGTAATGCAATATGGTTCCAGCAGGATGGTGCACCAGCACATTACGAAGTCAATATCCGGCAATATCTCCACACAATCTTTCCAAATCGCTGGATAGAGAGACGTAGTTCTGTAGAATGGCCTGCACGATCACCTGATCTCACGCCGTTAGACCCATTCCTGTGGAGATATGTAAAAAGTATGGTCTGCAAAACCAAACCCGATGATTTACTAGCTGACTTAGGAAGAAGAATAACACTTGCAATTGCAGGTCGATTACCTCGCAGATGTTAACTAACGTTAGAAGATATTTCTATTTACGTCTAGGATGCTGCTAAGATGCTGGAGGCATGCATTTTGAACATCTGCTGCATTAATAATGATTTGTTTTTAATTTTAATGTAACGAATTTCCTACGCTGAAGAAACTTTTTTTTTTTTGTTAATTTCTGCAATAAAATTTAAAACCACAGCAGTTTTGAATATAGAATGAAAAGACCTTTCAAATGAAGTATCACAAGCCCCTACTTCCAATTTGAAAATTTAAGGATTGTAGCTGTCACCTGAAGGGGGTTGAATTTAGAGATCACATATTTACGTCGCAAGATGTCATTTTAGAATTAGAAATTGACATGTCTCAGAATTTTCTAAAAAAAAGATTCTATTTCTATATAAATTCGTTAAGAAATTATTTTGCGCAGTGAGTACAGTTTGTCAATGAAAATTATTGTAGAATATTCAATAGATGAGATAGCAACATGTTTTGAAAGCCACCCAAAAATGATACCTTAGTCAGGGTTTTTTGAATCCCGATTCTAATGATTAATATGAATGATACAGGTGCTGCTACTTTTGTGTGTCGTCATATACGTTATTTACAATTACCATTCGATAGAGATTTAAACAGTTTTCAAAGACATACGAGGTGTGTAAATTAAGTAATGAGACTGGCAACGTAGCACCCGATCTGGCCTGCGGGGAGAGACTTGGAGGTAGGTTAACATATATTGTACCTTCAGTACAAGTTTGAACGTGTTAGTGTCATTTGTTTGTTCTTTGGGACTGTTTTCGTAAACCGGTTTTTTCTACTGCGTTTTAAAAATGAGTGACATTAATTTTGAGCAACGGTGTGCTATCAAGTTTTGCTTCAGACTTGGACACAACGCAACGGACACTTTTGCAAAACTTGTTTCAACTCATTTTTTTTCGGTGGTTAGGCATTCTCAGAAGGAAAAGAGTCGATTGAAGAGAGTTTTTAGCCAGTAAAAACATTCCTTTGGCTCCTCAGCAACCTTATCCGCCTGACTTGGATCTTTGTGACTTTTTTCTCTTTCCAAGATAGAAAAAATCACCTAAGGGACGTCATTTTGAGACAAAATGATACTGAATTGTTATTCTATTCGAATAAAAAAAAATAAAAAAATCAATCTCTTTACTTAATTTACATGCCTCGTATGGTGCGCTGTAAGCATTTTCACATGTATATTCATATAAGCATATAAATATTACTGTAAGCATTTTCAAATGTCCGTACCATGTGTTTCATATTAAAAATAGTAGCGTTCCATGTTACAAACCATGATGTTCCTTTTAACCCACTTATAAAATGATTCAATTTGTATTATTTCCTGGCTATTTTATAGTTTCAGCGACTGTATGTTTAATATTTAGATAAAATAAGCACTAGGACTTATAGATACCTACCAATATGTGAATACAGCTTGAACTTAATACAGTGCCAAAATTTTAAGGCCGAAACCAAAATCGTCATTCCATGTTTGGTAACTTTATGACGAATTAGGTATACTTGTTTTTATGAACCGTTCAATTGCAAGATTGAACCCGCAATACGAGTTAATTTTTTTTTTAATTATTAGCCCCTGTTTAAATACAGACTTATTTTGTGATTAATTGTTATCTTTATACAGTGAGGTCCATAAGTAACGGATAAATTCATTATCTACGTAATTTACAATTTATGAGTAAAATCCTGAAACACGTCAATTTCTTTCAATTCAATTAATTCTAGGATGACCCCCTTGGAGTGACAGCTACCCCTTTAAATTTTTTAAATGGAACGAGGGTGCGTGTGGTAGCTCATTTGAAAGGGTTTTTGAATTCTCCATCCAGCAACATAAAAAAAAATTTAATTTCTATAATTTTTTTAATTGAAAAATATTACATTTTTTAATGTTACTAAAGAAAAGAACATGAAAGAAAAGAACATTTGTAAAGGGGGCCCCGGTTGCTTCTTGACAATAGTGGAGGCGTTGCTGAAATTCTTCTAAAACATTTTGTATTGTTTCCGTTGTGATTTGATTAATTTATTGCCTTATTCTGTCTTTTAAATTTTCTACATTATTTGGTCTTTTGTAAGTTGAAGTAGACTTTCGATTTTAAGTAACCCCATAAAAAATAGTCAAGCGGGGTCAAATCGAGAGAACGAGCAGGCCACTCAATTTCACTGCGTCTCCGAAATCCAAGTAACGCGCGCCAGTTAATGTGCCATCAAAGAAATATGGTCCGATAATTTGAGAATTTATAATTCCAGCCCAAATGTTCACCTTCTCAGGATTTCGAGTATTGGCCTCCATTATCCAATGTGGATTTTCTGTACTCCAGTATCTACAGTTCTGTTTGTTAACTGTTCCATTTAAGACGAATGTTGAGCTACACCACATTTTTCATTGGAAGTAAGAGCCTATCTGAATCAAGTTTTTCCCAATAGATGGATCGGTAGACGCGGTGAAATTGAGTGGCCTGCTCGTTCAGGTCAATTTCAGCAACGCCTCCATTATTGTCAAAAAGCAACGGGCGCCCAGTTTGAACATTTGATTTAAACTGTTCTTCTGTTCTGTTTCATGTTCTTTTCTTTACTTAGTAACATTAAAAATGTAATATTTTTCAATAAAAAAATTATATAAATTCAAAAAAACCTTATACTGCTGAATAGATAATTAAGAACCCTTTCAAATAAGCTATCACACGCACCCTCGTTCCATTTAAAATTTTTAAAGGGGTAGCTGTCACTCCAAGGGGGTTGGAGGGGGAGGTATAAAAATATGCTCAAAGAATGTCATTCTAGAATTAAAAATTGACGTGTTTCAGGATTTTACTTATAAATTGTAAATTACGTAAATAATGAATTTATCCGTTACTTATGGACCTCACTGTATACTATAAAAATGAATGTTTGTCGGTATGTCTCTTATGCCTTCTTAAACCGTTCATCCGATTGCGACGAAACTTTGGAGAGTGACGCCTGCCCGCGAAGGTTTGCCTGAGTTAATAAAACTATGTTCCGATAGATGGCGCGCGCGTCGTTTCACCGAATGTGTGAATTTCATATTGTTTTTAGTAAACGGCACAGCAAGGCGTGACGGGTATGGCTAGTAATTAATATACATACATTGTTAGGTTCCCATTTTTAATTGTTTTCCTTTTAGCTTTGTGTTACAATTCAAGCGAAATAAAAATTACTGTAATCATTATTAAATGTATGTGTCATGCGTTCCATATTAGGAATAGTGGTATTTCATATTAAGGACCATGAGGTCCGTTGAGCCTACTTATAAAAAGATAGTTTGTATTATTTCCTGACTCGTTTGTATTTTCAGCAATTGTATGTTTAATATCTAAATACAACTCTAACATAAGCGCAACAATAAGAACAAAGTCAGCGTTCCATATCTGTCGTTCCATAACTTTATGATGAATTAGGAACACTTGTTTTTATGTTCCGTGCTGATGTATCGCAATACTGAACCGGCAATAATCCAAATGTCCTAGGGCCAAACACACTTGCATCCCTGTTTATCTCCCATCCGATTTACTCCGAACGCAACACTGATCGTTGTTCGGCGCCGATGCGACGTGCGGTTGCGCCGTGATTTGCGACCGAATTAGCCCTCACGGGGTTGTCCCCTGCTGCCCCCCGCGGTCTCTCGTGGTGTCCGGGGCCACCTGGTAGTCGTGCCACTATCAACACCCCCGAGACCGGCGAGCGCTAATTAGAAATCTGTTACTCGCCTCGGCCGGCTGCGATTTCGGTAAATTCGCCGATTAGTTCTACGTGGCGTCGGTAATGGACGGCCGTCGATTGCTCGATTTGCTTGTAAATGCAAGGATTACGAACGCAAACACGGATATTTCGTAAGGGTGTCTAAAAGATAGCCGCATCGATTTGTGGAGTATTTATTGCAATTGCAAACGAATGCATTGAAGATGAATCTTCGCGTTCCTTGGACTAAAAATACTGCTCCAGTCAAATTAGTCAATTTTAGCCTCTTTATTAGGATTTTTATAGGGATTAAATATTTCTTATATCTTTAGGGAACTACAAATATATTTTCCTTTAATACTCACTAAGATTATTTTTTTGTTAATCGGGACTAAATATTCCTTGGATACCTCTGAGCTAAAAAGTTCTTTAAATCAAAAATATTTATTAATCCCTCTGTCTTAAATTGTCCTTTAATCCTTTGGGAACTTAAATTATTAAATTTTGTTTTAATTTATCAAGGATTAAATTTTGTTTTAATCCCTCGAATACTAAATTTTCTTTTAATCCCTAGGATATTATATTTTCTTTTAAACCCTTGGGAACTAAAGCTTTCCTTTAATGCCATAGGGAATTACGTTTCTTTTAACCGTCGACAACTACTTTTTTTACTTTCAATTCCTAGTAGACCATATTTTCCTTTAATCCCCCATTAAATAAGTTTTCTTATAATCCAGAGAGACAAACTCTTCCTTCAACCTCTCAGAAACTAAATTTTACCTAATTCCTCAAATACTACATTTCCCTATAATCCCTCGTAGTTATATTTTATGTTAATCCCTCGGGGACTAAATTTTATTTTAAACCTTCGGTAATGATATTTTCTTCTAATCCTTTGGCAAATACATTTCTTTCACCCTCGAGGAAATTCCGTCACAAACTAAATTTTCATTCCTGGGACTAGTGTCCAGTTTTTTGTATAATCTCTCGGGGACTAACTTTTATTTTAATGAGAGGAGAATTTAATTATGAAGAATTTTTTTTTTTGCTCGGGGGTCTTAATTTTCTTTTAATTCCTCGAAGACTAAAACTTTCTTTAAACCATTTAATACGCTAATTAATTTCATTCCTCGAATATACATCTTTGAAAGATTCAATTTTAAGGATTAATCCCTCGGGGATTAAATTTTGTTTTATCCTTCAAGGTCAATATTTTATTTTTTCGGAGATCCTTAATAAATTCAAATACTAAAAAATATTTTTGTTCAAATTTCAAAATCTAAAAAAAAATAGTGGACAATTCAAATAATTCCTTTCTTGAATTTTACGAGTTTGCATTTTGTATTCTAAAAAAAACGTTATGCCATTCTAACAAAGACTGTTGTCTTTGTATACGTGTTTTTCTAGATTTTAAGGGTAGGTAATTAATCATTTCTCTTCTATTTCGTCGTAATAATAAGATATGACGTAGATCATATATGCTACAAAATGAAGGTGTGAACATTGTAAATCTTAAAGAATTAATTTTAAATAATAACAACGCTGGTCAACAAACCGTGCCTATATATAGTGGTTCTAATTTTAATTGAAAATGATAAATACACCTGGGGAACAAAAAAAGCGGTGCAACTTTATGATTCCATGGGCGTGCATATATCTTTTATAAATTCGAAAATTGTGAATTTTTTTTTCATTTAAATCAATATAGGAGATTAAAATTAGCCTGCATATAAAACTCTTAATATTTGTAATATAATTTGCTGTAAATAATGCTCATTTAGCCAGACAATCTCAAAAAATTGTCTGTGTTAATAAACCTAGCTGAAATACACGTCACTGGCGTCTTAGACAAGTAGTTTAAGTTCCTAATTCATAAAGTCGTAAATCATTTTAACGACATCGTTAAAATTTTATGGCACAGTGGACCGAACAAATATTAGCAATGTATTATATGCAAAGTGGTTTATCTACAGTGGTTTCCGTTGCGCCACCAGTGGCCGATTGGTTGGCCAGCCAGGGCGTTGCCGGCTCTTTAAAATTTTCTTGAGTATAGTAATATACATAAAGTTGTTTTAATTTATAATTATATTTTCCAGCATTTTTAAAGCTTTATTTTAATGCTAACTAATAAATTTATATCTATGTATTTTTTTTAAAAATGTTTCCAAACTAGCTTTCTAAGAATGTCACGAACTAACAGTTTACTGAAGTATGAAGTATACTTGTATAGTGAGCTTAGCAATTTTAGAAAATAAATCTGGCAACCTTGCTTTTTTCTACCTATTTTCAATTTAGAATGGAAAGATAGTACATATGTATAACATATAATATATGTTCTTCCAGCAGATGAATGCTCGAAAGGGAATAACGAACCATCATTAACGGAACTCTCGGAACGCTGAAAAGTAAATCCGCCATTAACTAAATTGTAGTAATTGTGACGATTTTCCACGGTAGCTGAATCGCTAATGAAAACACCGGCAGGGGGTCCGAATTACGGTGGAAGTCGCGCTGCGAACAGAATCGAGAAGAAAAGTTCACACGGATCAATTTCGAGGCGGGCAGGCGGCCTCGAAAGTAATGACGGCTTATTTTAATTTAATGAACACAGAGTAAATAAATATAGGTACGACGAATTTAATAATTGCGTTGCCAGATATGAATTATATTATTTTAAAAATGGATAGTTGCAAAATGTAAATATTTTAACAGATCTAATTATAAGTTTAGTCCATATCCTAAATTATAAGTTTAGTCCAAGGATATGGCATGCAAAGCGTACAATCTGATAAAATTCAATGTGGGTTTTAAACGCCCCACGTCGAGCGCCACAAACACTTTTACAAACAAACACTTAATATCATTTTTATAAATATTGTAACCCCATTTGATTTTCTTGTTGCCCTAAAATGTAAAAAAGGTAATATATATTTTTTTTTAATTTTTAAACAAATTCATAAAAAGCACCGGGTAATATAAATCTAATTCAAGTTACGATTACACAGCTCCACAAAAAAATATTATGTGCGCCAGACTAGACATTAAACTATCCCCATGTATTTTTATCCGCTGAAACCAAATCTAATTTCCAGTCAAAAATACCTACGTTCTTTTCCGACAAAAATACCTACGAAATATCTGTATTTTTCTGGGGCGTTTTCGACTGTAGAAAAGAATCCTGAAGTGTAGGGGCAAAGCTGTGGCCAAATTTGGTTTCAGCGGGCGATAATACATGAAAATAATATCGTCTGGTCTGATAAGCAGAATGCTTTAATTTTTTTGTTGGGCTGTGTTATGTTGTAAAATAATTTTATAGGACTGACTAATGTTATAGCATTGCTTCTAACTAAAACAAGCACAATACGATTTGATTTTAACCTTACAATTGTAATACATTACTCAGTGGCGGCTCGTGGGTGTGTTATATGGGTGGGCACAGGGTACGTTAGTAGGATTGCTTATTAGCTACCAATGGCGCCGCAGGCGAAAATTTTTAAAATTTTCAAAGTCATGCGTTTTACTGACACTTCAGAATTTCAATGAAAAATTCTTTGATACAAAAATATAGGCTTTCACAAGAATAATTTTTGGGATTTGGTAGCTGTTTGAAATAATATTTAGTCACGAATATTGAGGGCTTAAATATATTAAAATAATGGGTGGCAACATGTGAAAAAAATTGATATATGTATCTTACCGTTATTTGTAGAGGAAATCAGCTCGCATGCCCTTATTGTTCACAAAAATGTTAATCACCTTTTCAATAAAGTCCCGGATTTGTTTCACACAATTTAATACAATTAATTATTTGGTTTAAAATATGTCTGTTGTTATCCACATTTTCATTGTGCCGTTTTATTTTTTCACGATAAGCATAGCTTATCAAGCTGTTGCCTTATGTCTACCTTTCCCAACACACTAAAATCTAAGATGTTATGTAAATGTTTTTCATTGTACCTAGCATGTTTCTTAGCTCGTTCATTTAAATGTTTTAAATCACTCACCCCTTCTTGAGTCCATGCACTTTGGTTGCTACTCATTACTAAACAAATCAAACAAAACAGTTTGTTTCTTTTAGGACACCCACATAACCACTTAAATCTGTCGTAGACACTACTATTCAAATTTCGGGAATAATTTCGCGATTTTCCTATGTCTGTTTTGGAAATAAATCGGGTATCAGCTTTCCTAACTGTTTAATTTCCGTTCGAATCTCGTATGTGATATCTTTATTAGTCAATACAAAGTCCATCGAATTCATTTTGAAACGTTTCACAATCAAAAACAGTAAAAACACACTTCTCAGCAAAGAAGATAAACAATCACTAAAAAAGGTCACTCAACAAGTGTGACCCGTTCAGCTGATTTTCGAACGATTTAACGACGTCTGTCTGCTACAATCGTCTCCAAACATTACCAGTCACCAAAAAAAGCCCGATTAAAAACGAGGGCTGGGAAACTATGTGCCCTCGCCCACGCGCGCGGAATTCGAGAATTCAGACTACGGTGGCTCGGTGCTCGATCGATAGTCTGTCATATATGTATATGTGATAAAAATCATTATTTGTGGTATACAAGGAATAATAATTAGAATATGAATAGTTTATCGTATACAATTAATTGATATTATTGTAACAGTAATTTATAGTAAATTAACACAAAAGAAATATTTTCTAGTGAAATTTGGGCTAGGCACGTGCCCCTGTGCCCTTTATCACCAGCCGCCACTGACATTACTCTATAATACAATACTCTACAAATTCGTGATAATTCATCTGGGCTCAACTCAATCAACTATTACATCCATTTCACTCACTCAATTAAAACTATTATTTTTATTCAGCTTAATTATTTTGTTTAATCTAATTTAATGTGTTTACGTCGTTCCAATTCAATCTGAATCAATTCAGACTAATCCGACTCAACTAATTCAATTCAATTCAATTCAATTCTAACTATATTCAGTTTCATTCAATTCAAATCAAATCGATTCATTTGCAATATCAAATCAACTCGATCTGATTCACCTGACAATTTAATTCAACTCTATCCAATTCATTTTCCAATTCAACTCGACCTAATTCATTTCAAAACAACCCCATGTAACAAACAACTTTCAATTAGATTCACCCTGATGCTCAAAATTCTTTCCAAAATAGTTGTGTTAGAAATGTTAGAAATATGTCCTAGAATATGGTAGAAGTGTGCTTGTGAAATAAATTAGTTTTTATATCGTCTTTTATCATTTTACAAGCCACAGATAAGGAAAGTTCTTAGGCAAGTAATGATAACTAGGGTCCAGAAAGTGCGATACAACGCAGCGTCTGCACTATACAACTCTATGATTAATTAAAGTATAAACCGTACTTTTTAAGCGTCTTGTAAATTATGTACCCGTGTATTTCTTGCGCGTGCATACGTACGCCACAGACCGCGCTTAGTAATGCGCATTGGGACTCTAGTACGCCACTTCTGTGCGGATTCGACTAGATACAATTTATCCACATAGGTATCGCAGCGACGATTCCATAGTATTTTATGTTAGCTATATGCGAGCGGATGGACGGTAGAACGACGAGTTTAAAATAATTTTATGTGTCGTGAGTGATTCACTAATAAACGTGTGCACATACGTTTTTTGCACCGTGTACGTATTTATTTTAGAGTTCGTGTAGTGTATTTATATATTATCTAATTCGATGTGGATTTTATCAATAATGGCACGAAAGTTACAGTGATATTACAATAGATGGATAACATAATGTATTGCTTGAAATACTCGATATACCTATATTTCGTAGACGCCGAGAATATCCATCAACAAAATATTTCTGGTACCGTTAGAAAAAAGGAATTCCAGTTTGATTTGTGCATACTGTTTGGCGCGTGTAGCCTTTCGTGGTACGTGGTCGACAATATTTACTTTAGACGTTTTCTAACATATATGTAGGTATATTTACAGAAGACATATCAACGTGTCATGAGAAATATCAAAGAATACATACGCAATAAATTTCTGTGGCTCTAAGTGACGAAACAACAGATTTTTCCGATAATAAGGTCGTTAATGTTCTGATACGAATATTAAGTGTGTCAAATATTTCGCTCCCGATAATATTGTTAGTTAGTAAACGGGATTTGCAAATAAGGGCTGAAAATACAAATATAGTAGAAACACATACATTGGCCTCGGTAGATGTAAAAAATAATAATGTACTGATGACAGTGACAACAAACAACTGTTAGTGATACAAACAACTGTACGAAATTCGTGAAAATAATGTGCGTGGTGAGTTGTCCTCTGTCCATGTGAACTATTTTGAATTAGCACCTTTAATTTCAGTCGATCATTTTCCTTCTACCTATAACCATATATACAGGCCAAATAATTAACGTTTAACGAGAAGAAATGCAGAAAGACTACTGGTTGTGGCAACATAGGCTCAAGCAATGCAGACAGTCGGTGTTTCTGAATGACAAAAGCGATGGGTATGTACATTATTAACACATTTTTATACCTGTCTTTTTGGTATCTCATTTGTCCTTCCATCAGTGACATGACGGATTACGAATCCGACCCTGCCTAGTGGACACTTTCCAGACCCTAATGATAACAGGGACTTATCGGTAAATGGGTGAAGGGAAAGTATTTTTATGTCCAAAAATCAATATCCCATATAAACTTACAAAAACAAAATGTTTATTTTTCTCATAATAATGGCTCAAACGAAAAAATATTTCGATAAATTGAGGGGTATAGATGCAAAACTCACAATATCCACTTTTTTAAAATTTTTCAGGAAGAAGGAATAACTGATTTCTCACTTTTCAAGTGACTTAAGGCACTGAATTTTTTTTGGTATTTGTATTAGAACTTTACATTTGCTTCTCAATTGGTGAAATAACAGCACAACAATATTTGACTCCAAGAAAGTGAATTAAAATTTGGATAATGTGGATTTTGATACAACTTTTACAAAATGATACAAATTATTCTACATAATATTGTTTACACTAAAATTCATGAAGTTAAGCTAAGAAAAGGAACTTGGAAACAAACTTAATATTATATCAATAAAAATTTTATGTAATATGGTAGTTCATAATCAAAATAAAAATCTGCACAAAATACTTAGAATACGGTTTAATTATCATCACTGACTGATTAAGTGAAATATTTTTATAATGAACCTAAAATTGGTAAGTACAAAAAATGTTGACAGTAAAAAGTTCTAACATTCTCACATTCTCCTTAGGAGAATGTGAGTTTTGAAACAATTTGCAGATTCCACAATTTAAAATAAATACGAAAATGTGAGTTTTATACCACTTTTAAGATTTAAAATGGTGTAGTTCAACACGATGAACAAGATAGCGCCACTAACTCTATTTCGAAAAATTATGGATAATGTGAGTTTTGCATCTGTACCCCTCAATTGTTTGTCAAAAGGCTTACGTAGATGAGTGAATCTGACACAGTTTCAATGAAACACTCAAATGACAGTGTAATATTTTTTTGTAAACATAAATGGATGGCAAATAATTCTGTTAAGAGTTATATTTTTCGTGTACACTTGGAAACCCCCAAGTCCACCCGGAAAGGGGGGGCGTTTAATTTACCCGCGACCGCAGACTTTTAGGTGGAGAGGCGACCTTTTCTTAAATTATTCCCGTCCCGTGCTCATTGTGCTTACCTAATTTACTTTTCGGCCGGCCGTGTGCGTACGTTAAGTGGCGGATATGAAACCCGACGCCGCGCGCCGTCACTGAGAGTGTCGTAATGGCTCTCCGGAAATGACACTGCGGGACCATCGGTTAATTTCCGGATATTCGAGTGCGAAACAAACATTTCGCCCGGAGACGTATCGAATTTTTCGGACGGTGGCGTCGCAATCAAGGGCCGAGAAGGTAAACGCTCGAGATAGACGTCGAAATAAACGATGACGGTAATGGACCCGCACGTGGCCCTTGTGGCACCCCTGTTACTTCGCGGACAATGCTCATTATCACAGCACACAAATGATGGAACGTAAAGTGTGTTGTCCTACTGGACGCGTAGCAAGACGTATTGCAGAACGAAGTATTTAAGTTTTACCAAACAACAAGACCTAATGGGGAAAATATTTTTATATGGTGAAAAATAATAGGTACTAGACTGCAATAAAATAGGTGGAATCCCAGGGTCAGGACTTCAATTTGCGTTATTTAATTACGTAAATCAAACGTTCCTAAACAGTATTTTGCCACGCGTGTTAACAACGACTGCACACAGACGTCACAGGAGTTCCGCTCCCCCACTCTTCACTTTTCTCACCACGGATTATGGGAACGCCAAATAGCAAATTATATAGGGCGCCGCACAGTGGGCGAAAACGGCAAAATGTTTCTCAAAATAAGATAACTCCCCACAGAAAACTCCGATCATTGTGATTTTTTTTTATTTTACAGGTTTTGGACAGTAAATTAAAGGAAAATTGGTCCGATACACGTTTGAGGTTTAAAGAGGGGGGGGATAGACACCCCATAAGGGACCCCATATCTCAGTAACTTTACAATTAAAGCTTTTAAGCTCCAATAACCGCATACCTCCAACTTTTAAACCCCCCTGACCTTATAACATAAGCTTTCAAAACCCCGTGACCCCGTAACTTGAAATTTTATACCCCCATAACCCCATAACCTCAACTTTTAGACCCCCATCTCTATAGACCCAATATCTCTATAACCTAAACTTTCAATCCACATGACCCCAAACTCAAACTGTCGAACCCATAACCCTATGACCCCATAACTTAAACTTGTACACCCCCATAACCCCATAACCTCAACTTTTAGATCTTCATGTACGCAAAACTTGAACGCAAATTTTTTCGAGTCCGATAACCCTAAATCTGAAGCTATAATGCCCCAATATCTATATAACCTAAGTTTTTAATCCCCATGACCCCATAACTTCAGCTGTTAAACCCCTATAACACCATAACCTCAGTTCTGAACCTTTAGATTTGATTTAGGAGGTTTTCTTTGTAGGAGTATAAAACCATTGGTTATTGGGTTCTAAAGTTGTAAAACTAATTTTATGGGGTTATAGGGGTTTAACAGCTTAGTATGTGGTCATGGGGATTGAAAGCTTAGGTTATAGAGATATTGGGGTATAAGAGCTTCAGTTTTAGAGTTGTCGGGCTCTAAAAATTGATTTTTGTGTAGGGGGGTCTAACAGTTGAGGTTATGGGGTTATGGGGGTATAAAATTTCAAGTTATGGGGTCACGATGTTTTGAAATCTTATGTTATAAGGTCAGGGGGGTTTAATAGTTGGAGGTATACGGTTATTGGAGCTTAAAAGCTTTGATTGTAAAGTTACTGGGATATAGGGTCCCTTATGGGGTGTCTCTCCCCCTCTTTAAACCTCAAACGTGTGTCGGACCAATTTTCCTTTAATCTACTGTCCAAAACCTGTATAATAAAAAAAATCACAATGATCTGAGTTTTCTGTGGGGAGTTATCTTATTTTGAGAAAAATTTGGCCGTTTTCGCCCACTGTGCGCCGCAAGTATATTGCAGGTGTTTAGTATTCGGTTTTAGGTGTTTCGCTGTTGTGATTGTCGCGGTACGGAATGTATAAATATCGAATATTAAGAGAAAAGTCTTTCTTATTAATTATGTCGTGGAATCCATTCGCATAAAAATTACAAAATAATCAAAAACATTGAGGAATTAAAAACAGATAGAGCTTTCGTACGTTGTGTATCGTGTAATAGTTTATTTTCAAAGTTATCAGTGCTGAAATAATTTCGATCAGGTCAAGCCAACGTAAAATGTAATGCTTTTTAAGAATATTGCCTTCGATTAATTTTTTCAAATTGGTTTAAAAAACATATAAAGATATGTAATAAAATTACGATTTATTCGACAAAAAAAATCTAGACTTGAATTGTTTTATGAAACAGGTAATAACCGGGTTCTATACCAGAAAAAAACACGTCCTCGAGACCTAAGTTTAAAGTAAATGGCTTTATATTATTTTTAAAAATCTTTGGCAAAACAAAATTGCTGCCGAAACAAATATATGTTTTGTATAAAATTCATAGTTTTTCTCAGAAACTACGGACTTTGCTACAATTGTTCTAACAATAAAAATGTCTTAACACGTTGAGTGCGGATGTTAGCCGGGGCTAAAAACGTAACGCTCTCTGGGGTACGTGTGTTAGCCCAAACTAACACAGTCCTTGGCAACCCTAGCATCACAATTTCTACCTGCTAGGAACTGGTGGGGGACGAACTCGGGGTATGGTTGTTAGCCTGGGCTACAACCATAATAAAACCCAAATAATACTTAATATTTAAATTTTTTATATTTATCCTTCATTATTGAGGTCATCAAAACGATTTTAGAAGAGGTGGGAAAAAAAAATCCGTACCCCGTGGTTGAAATGAAGGTTGTGCTCCGCACTCAATGTGTTAAAATCAATTGCAAAATGCTCTCAATTTTTTTCAGATTTTTTTAAATAAAGTTTTTGGAAATTTCGATTTCGTGATTTTTGGAACAATCAAAACTCGTTTTTAAAAATCCTGAAAAGAGTATTTCAAAACATTTTGGTTCTTGAGAAATTTTACAAAAACAAAATACAGGAAAAATTTTGAAAAAAAATAGTTTTTAGAAATTTCACAAAAAATGTATAGTTTTGGAAAAAAAACTATTAAAGTTTAAATACATATATGCGAATTATCGTTTTTAAAATCAATTTCTGAAAAATTCTCAGGCCATATTCTGAAAAAGCATGGAATTTTACGTCGGAATTAATCTGATCGAATTTTTTTCAACACCGATAACATAATAATAAGCTGAATGAAAACTATTTACAAAATCAGGACATTTGAGATTTATGATATTTGTGACAATGATGACAAAAATAACAAAAACTTGTGTTTGTCACAGATGTATCCGCTTATAAGCGAAAAGCAGCTGAGCGCCTAAAACGCACATATAAAAATATGGCCCACGTGACATAGCGCATGCATTACATTTTGATGATGATATATTGAATACACAATATGTAGGTATTTGTCTCTTTAATATTTCTATCAAAAATTTAGCGAATTATTTAAATTTATTAATATAATAAAGTTTAATATTGGAAATGTCGGAATTTTTGTTCCTGCGAAAGGTTTTTTTGGAACCATTTTTGCGCAGATTTCTCTCATCCCCAATTCATTAGTCAAAATCTGATGAACATTGGTGCGATTCAAATTTAACTCTTCCCCGATCATTCTTGTCGTCAACCGACGATTTGAACGCACAATATCCCGTATTCTATCGACATTTTCATCAGTTCTTGAAGATGAAGGCCTTCTGCTGCGTGGTTCTCTTCATCTTCAATCGACTCTCGTCCTTCTGAGAATGCCTCAAACCAACGAAAAATCTGGGCTCTTGAAAAAACACATTCAATCTGATAGCACACCGTTGCTCAAAATTAATGTCACTCATTTTTAAAACGCACTAGAAAAAACCGGTTTACTAAAACAGTCACAAAGAACAAACAAATGACTCTAACAAGTTCAAACTTGTACTGAAGGTACATGACATGTTACCCTACCACCCTTCCAAGTCCCAGTGTTGCTAGATCGGGCGTTACATTGCCAGTCTCATTACTTAATACATATTTAGGTAAATATTTTATGAAATGGGTAGTGCGTTCAATCATTCAGGGAAATTGGCATCCCATGTGAGAAAATATTTTTCACATTCGTAAAGCGCCGAGCAGACGATGGCGCCCGACGTGGGGCACTTGAATTAAAAATTTAAGTACTTTAAATCCTCAACATATGTATGTAACACGACAAATTCTCCAAAATAATCCCTCATTCTCTCGACGTTCTCCCATCAAAAATACTCCCTGTACCGATGGCCCATTACTTCTATTATTACAAGCCGATTTATTAGGGCGATAAAACGGCACCGACTCAGTTAAAGTGTTATAGGAGATTTGGCGTAATGTTTCAATAATAATCGACCCAAAACAGATCAAGATAACATTGTTGGATGTGAGCCCCGCTTCGTAGGGGCATTACACAATAAAATGCCGGGCAAGGAAGATGACATCGGCGGGGTCCCCCGGGGCCGGCGGACGTGAATAGACAACTCCAACACCCCACGTCGCATAACCGCAAATAATCAGCCGCGAAATTATTAGCAATACGGGAAAAATAATGCGAGAGTTATTCAAATTTAGGACCGTTTAACACCCATATGTTATGCCTTCTGTTATAGAGCGCAACTAATGTTATTTCTCGTTCGCATATATTTAACGAGTGTAATAGTTGTTGCCTTTTTAACGCGTTTATCAATGGGAACTAAAGTCTAACAAGTGAATAATGGAATGAGTTATCACTAAATATCGGATTAAAAATGATAATAATAAAGATTATTTATAATGAGGAGTAGAGACATAAAAATTAAAATCTTTTCTTTTTTTTTCGAATAACAATTTGTAACAGTGTTACCTAATAAAATTTAAGAACTTTAATTAAAGTAGATAGGTATAAACTGTATTTTATAATCCTGGAGTGGGTACTGGAACCTTCGGCGTAGAAACAAAAAACTGGACGTTTTCCACGAAACACCGAACTACTACACTTTTCTCGACGCGCGTTTCGCCAACCAAGTTGGCATCTTCAGGAGAAGATTAAAACTAAATTCTAGCACTTGCACTACTTATACTAAATTTATTGCCACGGTTGACTGAACCGTAACTGTCTTTGTTTATCAGAGCAAACAGTGGACTGGTGGGTATCGGACCATTGTCCTTATTCATACTACTGTTACACTTAATGATTTCTAAACTTTCAAAAACATCCAAATGTCTACTGTTTGTTACATTTCTAATTAATTTTAAATGATTTATGTCTATCCTATGGTTGTTGTCAAAAGCGTGTTGGGCAACACAAGATTTTTCAGTTGTGCCATAAAACAACATCAAATAACAAAAACATTAACATCAAATTTCAAAAGATCTATTTTGACTAGTTTTAAAGAACACATGGCTCATTTGAAATATGAGCCATGTTCATGAGCCAATTGATATTCTATAAAAAATAAAAAGATATAAATATAAATCAACCAGGTTATAAGACGAAAGGAAGAAAAAAATGCCTATTGAATAAGTGGTTCAAAATGTCGCCCCTTTGTTCTTCGCAAAACCCTAGTCTATCGTAAAACTCAGTTCTTACGCGTTCTAACATTTCTTTTTTTAGGACTTTAGGATTTCAATTTAGGACCTGTACAATTCTGGCCCGTAAATCATTTAAATTTCGTGGTTTTTCATGTTCATATCCGTAAACAGTTCGTTTTATTTGTTACATATTTGTTTGCATTTAAGGAACCGTTTAAAAAAATGGCCCAACGATGGAATCACCTAAAATACCAACTGCGTACGCAAGGAATACTCAAGTGCTTTTTTTCCGTAGACCAATAACGATGTAATAATTCAATTCACACGTGCGCATTATAATTTATAGGCGGGGCGTCCCGCCTACATATTTTATTGCTACCCTATCACGAAAGACAGAGAATAACGCCCATAATGTTTTAAAATGACATGTCAGTCTGGCAACTATGGATATAATATTTCTCTGTCAGTTCCTCTATCTGTCAGAGTTTATTCTTTTCTTATCTTAATGATGCTCGGCTTTGAAATCTTGGACGTTACAATCCTGTATATTTGGCTAGTGCTAAGTGTGGCGCCCAACGTCCAATATCCAGCATTCATTTGTTTCTGACAGCTTTCTGTTAAAAAAAGATCTACCACTACCACTTGCCCCTGCTTACTTCGTTCTAAAACTGAGAATAGTTGTGTCAACAATAAAAAATTAAATTTAAAAACCATGGCGCTTCATAAGAGGTACATTTTTCTGCAGTTTTATTCAAAATAAAACGAGCGTTCAAATAAACTTGACCTTAAGTTGGCTGTGGAAAAAAAAACACAGATATTTTTCCGATATGACTTACACGTAAACAAATTTCTGACAGCTTCAGCTATAGGCATTTTGGTGTATTGGTTAAGTTTTGCCTTTGTATCTGATGGGTTCAAATCCCAGTACCTTCAGCTTTTTTTAATTTTTTGTCTTTGACATTTAGTTTATTGAAAGACGAAATAAGATCAAATTAGGCACTTTAAAGGAAAGCGCATTTCAAAATAAACATATGTTTACAAAATGGGAAGCTGTAAACATCCACATTCTTCTAAATATTTCTGACACCTTGAAATGGAACGGAAAACATTTTCTAGATGAAGACTAGATAGTATTAATGTCATTTATTTTTTCCACAATTCTTTCTTGAAATCGATCAAAGTGATCAATAGGGACGTGAAAAATTATATTCTTTATGTACCGCCACAAAAAGAAATCACATCCCATAGGATCTTGAAGGAAATTCAAATTCTGCAATGCCTGACAAATGCAGAATTGCAAAACAACGATGTTAGGCATGAACGAATCAAAGACATACAATTCAATTGGTAAAGCCTGCGCTGAGGTCAAACTTTGTTTAAAGTACGTTACTTATCTACTTTTAGTACATATTCTAGGCGTATATCAAGATAAACATCACACAGCTGTAATAAAGAGATTATTTTGGTTACGAAATTTCTGGATCATTCTCCACTGGATTATCTTCTTAATGCGTGAGGACAAAGGCGAAGCCCAGTCGCATACGTTGCGGCATTAGCTTATGAGAAACGATCCGAATTCAATAAGGAGACGGTGGAATTCTCGAAAGCCCCGTAAAAGACGTGGCCGCGTATTTAGCGGCCGCTGGCCGAGGATTTCGATGTGACAATTAAATAAAAATTTACGAGCGGCTTTACATAAATATCAATGTTCCGCCGCTGCCCGTCCGGCGACCACCGACCACATTAAGTTGTCACCCTGCCGCCTTCGGCAGTCCACACTGAGAGAACAGTTCGTTTAACACAAATACAGATACATCCTAATAATAGTCTCGCTTTCTGAAAGATAAGCTTGGATAATTTGGTAAAGATAATACGGTAAAAAAACATGCATTATTGCAAAAAGCTTGGAAACTGGGTGCTGTCACATACTGATGCTTGGTTAACATATTTTGGTATGTTATTAGACGTATTTTTGTAATAATTTACTGGTAGATACACTGACTTCCCTTTCTATATTTTTTAAGTGTATCATATTTTTTTATATATTTCAATATTTAGCCGTTGAAGAAGAATTCGACGATATAACATTTAATGTGGTTGTCTAGAGGGTGTTTGATTTATCATTCTACGGGTAATATATTTTTTAAAACGGAACAGGCAAGTAAGTACAACCACAAAAGTTTTGAAATAAAATTAGCAGTCATCTTTGGTACTTTCAGGGTTTTCAGCAATGGTGACTGTTCGATTTTAAAATTCTCGTATTTGATATATAATATAATTTAATATATATTTCATATATAAAGATTTATAGAGGGTATATAAGGATTTAGGTATAGAGAAACTTGTGAACAAATATTTAAAAAGACATATTTTTTATATATAATCAGCAGTTAACATAAAAACGTTTTTGTGATTGATTGATATGATATGATTTTATTATTGTTATTGATTGATATGATGATATGATTGATATGATTTTGTCTTAAAGTTTAAATTTCATATTACAAACTCTTAGAAACGAAATGATGATATAAACTAAAAAATTAACTTTGCATAACCTTAAATAAATTTCTAAATTTGATAAACTGTGTTAATAATGTAAGGAAGTAGAAACTTTATTTACTAGGTACTAGAATAAATATTTCAGGAACTTGTTTTTGTAACTTTTTGTTTGGTAATGTAATATAATGTTTTATCTTTCTTTTTGCGTTTTGTTTGATTTTTTTTTGCTATTATAGGTATATTTTTATTTAGGTCTGGTATAACCCCACAGAATCTGATATGAGTCAAATTATTCATTATGGAAATACAAGAATTTCAAATTTCACCAGTCACCTCCTGTCACCTCCTGTTCACCAAATCACTCCTTTTCACCCCTCAATTTTAACATTGAATATAGGAAATGTTAACATGTCGTGTTTCAGACTTTTCAGAAAATTTTATAGAAAAAAACAAACAAGAATATAAGGTGCATCTCAAACTTGGAAACTTGAAAAAAACACTTTTACTTCTACTTTTAACTTTCAGTTTCAACAATGCCGGTAGCCAGGGAACTCAGCATTTTTGTTAGTGCACATTTTTGATTTGTTTTAAATGTATCATACAATATATTATTTTGCAGAATTGTCCTTTTTTTTGGAAAAATGATATTTTACTCGAAAGAAGAAAGAAAAATTAAAGCTTCCTTTGTCCATTTTAATTTTTCTACACTACATATAAAACGTTTAAAGACCCCTGTCCCTGCAGTCTCCCTCTAAATGTTGGGGCTACTGCCCTGGTTTCAAGATACGAAATAACTATATCCCAACTGAATGTCAAAAGGCATTACTAAACAAAAAGTAAAATAATCGTAATACTCACAGAGGCTTTGATTGAATTTTAAGAAACTAGAGGGTATTGAAAAGAACACCTACTTATACAGACTGCATCTGTTGATGTTAACAGACAGTAAAACAGTGAGAACGTGTGGTTACGTTCGGCGATAATCTTATTGGATAGTGGCTTCTGTGATGTAATGTTGACTACTCCCACTTCCGACAAGGTGGGCGTGATCGAAATTACATCACACTACTCCCTATTTTACTATCTATTAACCTCGATGGACGCAGTCTGTATTTACGTAGACCTACACAAAGCTGGCAAATCTCAAGAAAAATTAATCTAGTCAAACGTTTTTAAAATGTCTCTTAGTGTAGGCCGAGATACGAAATTAACTCTTAAAATATTTATTCTTGTCGCGTTTAAGATTCCACTGGTTCGAGTTGAAAGTTATTAATGTTCCGAGAATTTAATTTCGTCGCCTCGCGGTGTCGCCTTAAAGGACGGCTACCAGTTCTAAATTACGAAGGCGAAGGGTAAAAACTTTATTTATCGGCCGCAAATTAATCAGGCGCATTAATTGTTTTGTCGCTGTTGGTAATTGAAAAGGTTACTTTGCAACATTTTACAGGGGAAAGCTTACAATACAATGTTTCAGTTCTATGGCGGAGTTAATTAATTATTTTTTTAGCTTATGTGTTTATTTAGACTACTTGTTAGAACAATAGATTGGATTTCCTAAACATTGAGATGCATGCAAATAGAACACTTTCTAATTCCTTGGATAGACCATTTCATTATAACAATGCACACGTTCGTAGAAGACGACCAATGGTATTTCTTCCCTGATTTTGTTGATAGTATTAAGCATAATTGAGACTTAAAAAACAGTAAAGTACCTACGTAAGATTGTGGCATTTTCCAATCCGTATGTACGAGTAAAGTCAGTTCCTAGGAATACCTCTCATAAAATTAAATTGTCTTAATAATTGTCTTGTCTAAGTTTTGAGCACGAGGACATACCTGGTACGTCCTCGTCTTTTATAGTCTCTCCCAGTGAGGGTTCAGGAAGACTAGGTTCAACATCATTCACAATCGATAAGACGGTAGAACGCCGAATGTAAAATAATTTTATGTGACGTGAGTGACTTTCTTGTTTGAATTGTAAGTAATTGTAAGGTTGAATTGTAAGTGTACATTCCTATTTTGCACCGTGTACGTATTTATTCTAGAGTTCGTGTAGTGTATTTACATAACCTGATTTTGTGTGGATTTTTGCAATAATGGCATGAAAATTACTAGGATTTTACAATCGACGGATCACATATTTTATGTATTCCTTGCAATAGTTGATATATATTTCGTAGGCGCCGAGAGAGTGAAAGACATTTAGATTCGAATATCCATCAACAAAATATTACTGGTACTGTTAGAAATGAGAAATTTATTTTGATTTATGCATAATGTTTTGCGCACGTAGCCTTTGGTGGAACGTGGTCTATAATATTCACTTTAGACCGTGTCATGGGAAATATCAAAGTATGTCTATACTTACGCAATAAATTTCTGTGGCTGGCAGTGGATGAAACAATAGATTTCTGAGGTAATAAAGGTTGTTAATGTTCTGATATGAATGTTAGGTGTTTCAGATATTTCGACCCCGATATTCATAGCTAGTAAACGGGTTTTGCAAACAATGGGTAAAAGAATAGAAATAGTAGCAACACGTGCATTGTCTTCTGTAGAAGTAACAAATAATAATGCACTGATGTTAGTGACAAAAACAACTGTTAGTGATACAAACAACTGTACGAATTTCGTGAAAATAATGTGTGTGGTGTGTTATCCTCTTTCCATGTGAACTATTTTGAATTTGCACATTTAATTTCAGGAGATGAGCAACTATCATTTTCCTTCTACAACAATATGTGCAGACCAAATCGCTCACGTTTAACGAGAAGAAATGCAGAAAGACTACTGGTCGTGGCAACGTACGCTCCAGCAATGAAGACAGTCGGTGTTTCTGAATGATACAAGCGATAGGTATTTGTGTAGTTCTACACACGATGGAAATAAATTCGACAATTATGTGAATCTCATTTTTTGTCGATAATTGGGATACAAAGTAAGAACTCTCAGATATATTATAACAAAACTAATCTTAAACGAGCCAGACAAAAATATCGTAATATTCATTTTATAGCTGTTTTTCTATTCTTTTTGAGGTCATGTCCAGTAAACCATCAGGATCATCTGTGTTCAATTTCAGGTCACTCATAAAATTAATCGTGTCTGGTGACTTTAAAATGCTGGTTCTAAAAACATTACTTCTCTCAGTGTCAGATTCTTCGAAAATATCATCAACATTTGCTCTCATGGTAGAATATTTTACGACGCCTAATCGAAAGTGCAGTCGCGCTCGTTGCTGCAAAAACAACTTAGTTTTCATTACAACTTTTAACGGGATTTATGCATTTCCCTGCACTTGGTGGACTCGCAAAGTGCCCTTAAATGGAACCAAAAAAATGTAAACCCAGGGAAACAAAAATGTAAAACCATAGCGAAGTGATATTTTCAATATATTACGCCATAATCGTGAAGTAAATATAATTTATATTAAATGCAATGTTATTAAATTAATACATGCATGCCAACTTAATCATTTTATGTAATAATATCCAAATATATTTAATATTGTTTATGTAAATACGTATCAGGTGAGTGAGAACATATCTGTCCCAAACTCAAAAATCAGCAATGATCGCACAGCCTCAACTAACCGTTTGGTGAGTTGGCCGAAACTTGAGTTTCATTAGGTTAACTTCAGTCCGTATTTTGAACAGTACCTAGGAACGGTAACGTATGCACTATTTGTTTTGGCGGTAATTTTAATAACGTATTTCTAATCGACAGGGAAGTGAGACGGGATTTGTGTCACCCATATTCAGCAGTGAATAAAGTGATGAAAATAAGTAATTTTAACATGATTATTTAGGTTGAATTCAAGTAATACTTATCGTAACTTTCTTTTTTAGTGGTATTTTTTATTAATCAACTTCTTACACGTTTTGATTGTGCTTAACGTCATAAATTTTTAAAAGTCGCCCAACAGGGAAGTAGGAATATTCCCTATTTGAAATCATTGTTGTTTGAGGTTTTTTTATTTAAACGAAGTGGATATCAGTGCCCAGATACAAGTCGAGTTGAACTTAATTAATGTTTCATAGTAAATAGCTTTCATTGCTAAATTAAGTAAATACAAAGTGAAAAGTAACTCCTCAAGTAACTCCTTAAGTAACTCCTCAAAATTCCCAAATCTGTAGAACTACATTATTACTCCTGTCTTTTTGGTCTCTCATATGTCCTTCCGTCAATGACCGATTACAAGCCCGACCCTGCGTTGTAGCACACTTTCCGAACTCTAGTTAGGTATATGCTACTTTCCATGCCCATTATGTAATATATAGAGACATCCAAAAAAACCGTCATCAACTCTGGCTATGAACGAGAGAGATGGAAATAGCGGTCATGTCTAAGCTTTTCGGTAATGTCAAACTTTTGACAAGTGACTGTCACAATTTGTAAAATAAACAATGGCTGTCATATGATGTGACAGTCTTGACAAGTAAATAAGGTTATAAATTCGATTAAGAATAGAAATACGTCTTTTTTTCCTCGGCCAACTTTGATGGCGTTTTTTTTTTGGATGTCTCCATACTAATACCGCACTAGACATCTCTATTGATGGCTTTAGCTCTTTCGGGCGACTTTTAAAACAGTCATTTAATATTTCGCGAATATCCCCTTGTATCGATCATATTCAGCGTTTCGGCTCGCCGAACGCCGCCGCCCCCATAAATATTCAGCGCGAAACAGCCGGCATCAATCACGCCCTAAAGTGACCTGTCACCGGGACCCGCTCGTCCCGGCCGACCTCCGCATAAATGATTCCTCTCTTCCGCCGAAAGAGCACACGTTGTTGGCTAATATGTTACGATTTTTAAGCGGCGCGTCGAGTTGCGCTTTTGTTTCCGACAAGGGCGTACTTGATTTTTTGTCGGAAGCGTGAAATATTGCCGCCGCACCCGGCTGTACATTTAACGCCTACAATAAAACTAAAAAATTACGTGATCGATAAAAATTACACGTAGATTTTGGTGGAGAATAAATTGCCACATCTAAATCATCTGATTATGAAAACATGAGTTTTGAGATATCCAAATTGATCCTTTCCCGCTTGTTTCGATCCGTTTGTACAGCAGATTTGATAGATGTATGACATACAAGTAAAAAATTACATTCAATCTGCAGTGCCTGTGCCATAAAAGAGACCTTCGTATTATTCATTAAAATCTTCCATCTACCACCTTTAAACTTCTACGAAGGTATCGGTAAAAATCATTTCCTGCATTTATTTACAGGGTTTTCTCTTACCTACATTTTGACGCCTACCTAGGTACAGGGCTTATTATATGAAATAAAAAAAATATTTCATTTACAAGATTTTTAGTGCATTTTCTGTATTGTAGTTAAACTCATCAAATTAGCAATTGAACATGGAAAAGTCACAAAACGGAAAATTCATCAATATTTTTAAATTGAACATGCTGTATTTTTTTAATTTTCTTCAAGAACTCTTCTTCCTGATTTCAACAAATGATGTTCGAATGATTTTCTTGTTTTTAGTGAACAAATTTAGGAATCAAAATCTTGCCCAAATATTTATACCTCTGTCAAACATTTAGGTATACAAAATAATACTTATAAGTAAAACCGGCAGATCCGGGCGGCAAGCCATAACCATACGCGTCATACTACTTACTACTTGTATGTGCAAAAACAAAATTCATGAAAACAATAAACTGTTGCAATTTAAAAAGAGATGTGTTAAACTTACCCTGTTATTTACGTTGAGATATGGCCCGTTGAGATGGCCCGCCGCCCGGATCTGCCGGCTTCACTTATTAGGTATACATACTCTGATCAAATTTGACCAGGGCTGGTTCATTTAAACTGCACGCGTAAACTGAATCGGTATTTTTTTTTTCGTAGGTTGGTACAACCTTCGTTTGAACGGAATATGTCAATTAGTGTGTGTTTGGCAACCATTTGTTTACGACGCTTAAAGTTTGTCTGGCGATTTGTACTATGGAAAAAAGAATTGAACAACGAGTTTGCTTGAAATTTTGCGTTTCCAATGGAATTACGGCTACGGAATCATTGAAAAATGTTGCAATTTGTTGCAATTGCTGCGTTTGACACGCATGTCAACAAAGGTTGTACCAACCTAGGAAAAAAATGTTTACCGCTTCGGTTTACGCGGGCGGTTTAAATGAACCAGTCCGAATCAAATTTGATCATATAACCAATCGAACCAAAAGTATACAAATATCACAACTAATTAGGGACCGAGGGAACATTTTTTTTTTTGTAAATATTGTATTTCGTTGAGACATAGATAGATAGGTATGTAAGTATTCTGAAAGGTCTAAACAAGTTTAATCCTTTTTTGCGAAATTTGTTATATATTGACATAGTATAATAATGATGTAATGAAGAAGCAAAATACGAAATAATTCGACTATTTTATTATAAAACATTTAGATATTTCTCATGATTTTAGCTACTGTTCTGGTTTCTCTCCTGACGCTCTTTGATGCCTTTCCGAACAGTATTTTTTTTTGTATTCGTTGACGGTATTCATTGCCCAGGAAATATTAATCGATATTCGTGCTGGATTCTTGATGTTTTGCTATTATGCGAATGGAAATAGACGTATTTTGCTTTTTCTAAATATCCCATTTCAAAATACAATTCGAAGCAAGAAATAAACTTCTTTAGACCTTTGAGAATAACACATTTTGTTCATAAAATAAACGTCAAAATATTTTACAATATGACGTTATTTATTGTTTCATAGCAATCTAAACGCCAGACAGTTCCAAGTTAATTATTAAACTTAAAATTAAGTAATTGACAAATTTTAAATTAAATATCAACGAAGTATACATTTTTAAAATCAGTTTCATTTAAAAAAAAATTATTTCCGACTTTTCGATGGTCATTTGTTAATTTTGATAATGTTATTGAAGATAATGGATATTTATTTAAGATAATAGAAGTTTACTGAAACATTTATATAAGCTGTTTTTTTTTTGTTTCGCATAATAAACCTTGTAGGTATAGGAGTTAAAATACCTAAAACCGAAAACCCTGTGCATGGTAAAAACTTTTTTAAGTACATTTTCTTACGTTTTACTAGAATTCCTCCTCGAATCAACGTTTCATAATAAACCGCTAATGGATTTAAACTGCTAAAGAAACACAAGAAAAAAAGCAGAGACAAACGTGTTTGACGTTTTGGTAATACAGTGGAGGTGCCAATATACATATATATCCCATCTTATATATCACTTCACTACTGATATTTTTTTCAGCGGTTCGATATAACTCTAAATTTTAATAAAGTCCATCACAAAATAAAGTCAAACTGTGTTATTGTGCTATTTTTTGAAAAATTAGAATAATAATAGAATTCAGCTTAATGAGCACGATTTTTGAAACTTTTTTTAAGACTGTCGCAAACAAAATTTTTATTTGATTATTTGTTTCTAATCTTCAGAGAAATTATCAAAACAATTACAAATCAAAACAAGTTATATAATATTTAAATACATTTGCCAATCGCAGAGATAGTTAATAAAATGAACTGTAGTGCCCTTGTTTTCTGAAAAATATTTATTAAAAACGTTGCTGTAATAAATAATATACCAGTATGTGTACCTACTAATTATATAACCTCCCAAAGGGTATGTAAAATTGTTGATAATGATAAAGAATGAGATTTTAATTTAATGCTCAAAAACGTACCTACTGAAAATATATTTATTATCTATGTTGCTATCAGGTAAGTACCTACTTATTTACAATTAAATAGGTAAGTGTCATATATGTATTTTTTAATAACACATTGCATTCGAAATATTGTTTTTATTGTATTTTCCTTTTCGTTAATCAGGTAGATACAAAAGGCACTATTATACCAGTATTTATTGTTTCCTAAACCTGTCTTACCGTCTAAAAAATAAATAAGGATTTAAATCATATTTTGATATTGATTGACAACACAATACCACTTCGAACCAAGACTTAAGTACCGTAAGTACTACCTTTTTGAACCAACGCATGACAGAAATAATTTTTTAAGTGTTTTCTGTTTTCTATATTTAAACTAAGTGAAAACAGAAACAGCTGTTTTTATTTTAGATAACTGACAATCTTAACAATCAATGAAATACAAGTTGACAATTAACTACATACCAAGTGCATCCCTTGATCTTAGCATATAGTAAAACAATGGGTAGAAGTGATTACGATTAGCGATGATAGTATTGGATTTTGGTATCTGTGACGTAACGTCTCGAAACCTACGCCGCCTGTGACCCGACCGTCGGCCACACCCACATTCGAGTATTCCAGTGACAATTGGTTCAATTTTACAATTTGCTAAAATCAAAAAAATGTCTAAATCTACCCTACGGTTACTGAAACAGGTAGATATAAACCTTAGGTACTATGAATGATTTTATTGAATATCCTGGCAGTGGAAGTAATATTAAAAGTGGTAATATTAAAAGTAATAATGAAATTTAAAACAACGTTTTATTATTAACATGTCATATGACATAAACCCAAAAGAGAGGTATATGCTGAATATTCATAAATATATATATTTTTAATTCACGTTAATAAGAAAATATATTATATTTAGATCATTAGGATGGCACAAACCACAAATTAGGTACTTATTTAACAAGCGGGTATGGGTACAATTTTCCCCCTATATTTCGATCCTTGTGGTACACCTCGTCATCCCATCCTGTTGCTCATTTTATGACATTAAATGTAATATATACAAATAGATAAAACTATTACTTACAATTCCCACCCCATAATTTTGAAAACTTATAGATATCAAATTATTGAACCTTCATACACATTGTTCCATCTGAAGTGTGGAACTCATCATACAACAACATAGTACCTTGGTACCCAGCCCAAAAAATATATACATACAATAAAATCCCGTGCTCAAACATCAAACCGACCCTATAACAAAACGTACAACCTAATTAACTATAAATCAACAAAAATACCCCGCTATCAATCCATCAAAAAATAATAAAACATCAGATTCAACTACACCAAAAGCGCATCAAAACTAAAACAATAAATAACGCAGGCATATTGACATCACCCCATTCCTCAATAATGATATTCAGGCGAGGGGCGGCCCGAACGCCGGGGGCGTAGCCGTTATTGGCCAATCGCGGTGATGAAAATCGCTAGGAGGGCCACATTACGCCCTCTACACAGTCACACGCTTGAGACTGTTTAGTAACTCTACAACTAGCTTGGACGCAGCACATACTAGTGGGAACTGAGATAGTTCTGCACACATGGACTTGACAATCGCGGCGTTGCACTGAGGTGATCATAGAATTAGTGTTAGTGGCGATACTGAAGAAGATCTACGCACCAAATTTGTTTTGATAGAACTATTCACCGAGGACTCAAAAGGACCTCTCGATCAAATCAAACATTCTTCAAGACTGAGTAGTGTGGGATTTAAAATGACATTGGAAGGAATAGCTTGGTAGCAGGAAGGATACCTTCAGAGAAGTACAATTGATATCAAATACGCGAGGACAACAATAAACTTTCGATGGAAGACCGCAGTGACGTGTGCAAAGTGTCCGAGTGAATCCTCCGAGTGATCGCGGACAAGACAGCAAGGTGGGCGAAAAAATGGTTCTGGAATCGGGGGTGCTACCCCCTCCGCTGCAGTTGTATGCAGCCGCGGCGGCACACCTGGCCCCCAGGCCGCCCTGGGCGCCCCTGTTGCAGTTCCCCGGGGCCGCCCAGCTCCTGGGCATGCACGGCGCCTTTCGCCGTTGAATCGGCCCAGATATCCTCACGGAATAGGGCCCGGAATGAGGGCTCCCCCAGGACCGCCGTCGGAGGACAGCGGCAGCGAGACTCACGGTAAAGGTAAGGTTAGTTTGTAAGGGTAGAGCTGGTGAATGGGTCTGAAGTAGGATATTCCCTCGTTGATGATCCCAGTGATCATTCTGGTACGGGAATTCAGAAAAATCTACGACAAAGTCATCAAATTGTGCACCAAATATGAGGTCCGACGGCATCGGGAAATTTCCAAAATCAATGTTGGCAACATTAAAAGAGAACATGAAATAGTATCTGTCCCAATACATTAAAAGGGAACTTACCTTACATATATCCATATCTAAATTGTATTTCCGTATTTCAAAATCCAAGAGTAGCAATGCCCAAGAATCTGAGTAACTCATTAACAATGTTATTATCTAGTGATTGAATTGTGTTGCTGAGGCAACCAAAGGTTACAAACAATTTGCCTACCAAAACAATTGCTCCAATAAACAAGTCTTTATAGTTATGTATAAGTATAATCCATATCTAAAGGCAGAATATCATCCATTAGGCTGATAGCATATCCTACTTCAGTACTACTTCGCAAAAAAATCATTTTAAGTGCAACTGACTATTCCCTCTAAGATTTCAAATCCCAGAACATTTATTTTGACTTTAGACCTGACAGGATATGTGTATCTAGTTCTTCAATATCATCAAACTTTGAGCAGGTACCTTAATCATTTAGTATTATCGGGTTATGTTCTACTACTTATGAATCATACCTATGTTTGAAGTGTTATCTATTTTCAATAGAATTCAATAACTTTCCTTCCAAAACATTACAAAACCGTATCTAGAGGATTAGATTGCGTTTACAAAACGACTGGAGTCTAAAACATCGTCCAAATTCATTTCTAATAAGACAAAAATAACTCTTATTAGGTATCTGTTATCAAGTTATCATTTTATCGAAGATTAGTTATCCAACATTGTTCAAGTCTAGAGGAGAATTAATTTTTTTGTTGCTGATACATCAGTCCATCAGCTCTATTCAGAACGTTGTAAATTTTAATGTATTTTTTAAGAAACATATATTTTACATTTGTCTTATCAAAACTATCGAAACTGAAGTCCTGTTATATTTCCTACAAAACGCTTAATTATTAAACATATAAAATCCCACTCTAATTTCTTAAGTGTCAGTTTCTCGTGTCTCTAGTCAAAATAAAATTATGATCTTTTATTGCTGTAAGATTTTAATTTACAAATTTAACATTCCTCTTTCTGAAATCAAGTTGTTCTGGTCCATCCATTCCTATTTTTTTCAAAGCAGTTTTATGAACACTGTATGTAACCATCGCAGTTCAAAATGTAAGATGTGATTTAGTAAATTAATACTAGCTGACAAGGCGAACTTCGTACCGCCTCAGAATTAAATAATATGTCAAAGTTTGACAGGTACGAACAGTTTGTATGGGAAAATAAAATTGTTGTTTTTACTATTTTCCTTGCAATTTCTTCATGTTTTCTCACCTTTTGAACCTTCCTTGGACATCTACAAATATTTCAGAACCAAAATTATTTAAATCGGTCCAGCCGTTCTCGAGTTTTAGTGAGACTAACAAACGTCAATTCATTTTTATATATATAAAGATTATTTTCAACCTCTTCCAAAACATTTTTAAACAATATTTTGGAATAGTTTGATATCCAAATAAAAAGGTTCATGTCGCAAAAGTGTTCAATAAAGACCTGCAGTATTCAGTGATGCCATTTCTCGCCAATGCAAAATTGGGATTTCAGAATTGTATTTTAATTATCATTGTGATTTTTTGTACCACATTTCTGTAACTGCTAAACCGCTAAAATTGCAGTTGAACTATGAAAATTCCATGGATTCCAAAATTTTACGAAAAATTGTTTTGATAGCGGAACTGATGAAGATCTTGATAAATGAAAGTTTTGATAAGACTAGGTACATATTTTTTAATTCGTCCCTGAAATTTATTGACTAGGAAGGAAAATTAAATACAATGTATTCATGAAGAATAAACCGCAATTGACTACATACATTTCCTCTGCAAAATATAACTATCAAAGCGTAAGACGAATTAAGAAATTATTTAAACAAATGCGCATGTGTGAAGCAGTAATTATAATATGTTAACATTAACAGTTAAGTCATTAAGGCAAGTTTTTGGATTCGTCTCGCCCTTTTGGATTACCGCAATAAATCACAAAATATTAAATGAGGTAGTAGAAGAGTCCGTGGACCCCCCAATTTTGAGTCTTGTGGTGCATCGCGCTTTCTCACGGTGTTATTGTTTTTAAACACTTACTAAGATATAATTTATGAGGACGAACACATAATTAAAATAAAAATTAAATTATAGCACCGGTTCCCTTTCATTTTGAAACCAGTCCGTCTACCTGCTTACAATCGAATTCTAAGCGAGTTAGCAACAGATAGGCGAAAAAGTCGCACTGGCAAAATTTATGCCTGCATTAATAACGCTACACTACAGTATTATATTTTTCGTATTTTCAAAGAAAAAGCAGTTTGGAAAATTGTCTCAGATAAATACATTTTATTAACAAAAATGTATATGTAGGTATATACACTTACCACTAACTTACCAACATCTGTTTTATAAAATAAATTTAAAAATAGGCCCAAAGCTTATTGCAAAATTACGGCTAGATATAATTATAGAATATTTTTTATACCTGGAGTGGGTACTGGAAACTTCGGAGTAGAAACAAAAAACTGGACGTTTTCCACGAAACACCGAACTACTACACTTTTCTCGACGCGCGTTTCGCCAACCAAGTTGGCATCTTCAGGGAGAAGATTAAAACTGAGTTTTAATATTCTCCTTTATTAACTCCTACTATTAAAACTGAGTTTTAATCTTCTTCTGAATATGCGAACTTGGTTGGCGAAACGCGCGTCTAGAAAAGTGTAGTAGTTCGGTGTTTCGTGGAAAACGTCCAATGTTTTTTTTAATATTTTTTATAATCTATATTATAGGTTCGGTTATGTACGTACTTATTAATTTAAATTAATTATTATAGTAATAATTTTAACCTATGCAATTAAGTGGTAGCCAAAGGAACTCGTTATGTTAGTATGCTTATTTATAGGCCCACTTTGTACAAATACTTAACTATAATATAGACGGAAAACAAACAAGTATAATGCGAGCAGAATATCTATTTCTGCAGCTGGATGCAGGTATTTTAATGACATTATGAAATTACATTCGGAACGTTAAGGTTCTAGGGAATGACTCTTTTAGCTACTTTAATCAACCGGTTTCCTAACAAATAAATCAGAATGAATCTATATTCTCCGCATCAAACCCATTGTTTTTTAAGAACTAATTAAGTACGTTTGATAATTAGGAATAAGCACATAGACACGCAGAAAATATTAATCCAACAATTGTTTTCCTCAAAACAAAATTCCCTTTTGATTAAACAAAATTTACTTATAAAAAAAAATACTCAAACTACTTTATTTATTCACTCTTTTCTACTCATTTGGTCAAGTCAAGTTAAAAGAGTAATTTAAGATTCAGAAAATCTAGTCAGAAATATTGGAACTGACTTTGCATTAGCATATTCTACAGGAATATGCTAACCATTAAGACTAATAATTCACTAAATAATATGCGGAAACGTACTAGTCAACTTTTAATTACAGACTTTTAGAACGTTTGGGAATACACTCATAGCTCATGACTTCAAAATGCTTGCTTAGCCCCCATTGTCACGATTGTAAGTTATTAAAATATATACGTTAATTATTAACAAATGATGGTAATAATTTGCAATTCCCTGCGTTTTCCAACGGTGTAGAAGATTAATATACACCTCTGTGTTGTCTGAAATTTCTATTATATCACCATTTATACCCTAGTGATGTTTAAACGTTACATAAAGTCATTGGCAATGTGATAGCTGTCGAGATAAAGCGTGAAAGAGCATAGAAATTCCGATATATATTCTATTTGCATCATTGCATTTTAGACCACACATTCAAAATTTCAATGTACCCAATGCATCTTCTCTTCCATCAACTCCAGCACTATAAAGTAAATGTGTTGATGATGACACTGATTGTAACTGACATTCTTACAGGAGGAACTCTTACCAAACTCTAGAAGCTTCTGTTACTTCAGTGCTAAGTGCCAAGAAATGGTTTTAAGGCTTATTTGCTGACACATGAAAAACAGAAGCATAATTTTTTAAACCCTCCTTTACATTTTTCCAAGTTATAAAATATCTAAGGGTTACATCAGGACACTCTGATGGATTAGCTGTTTCTCTCCTTCTCTCCCTGTCTCTGTCTTTCTCTCTCTGTACTAAACAGGTCACCTAGCTGGTTAGGCAGTCAGTCACGAATGTTCTATGCTCTACATGAGTTTTCTCTAAACCTTGGTGCTGTATGGGTTCCCTCCTCTTACGCCTTATCTCGTCCAATCAAGTACAACGACAACGTCGTGTTTGGAAAATATGTTTTGTTTAAGGGGCTACTCACAGTTGGACCACAAAAATAAAGGATTTAACAATTTTTTCAGCAATATATCATCATTATTACTTACTGTATCATTTAGTAAGTGATGAAATACTTAATATATAGTTTTTATGAAAAAGTATTGATAAACGGTGCTTTGACAACCGAAGTAGCGAAACATATTATGTCGCTACTTTAGATAAACTAAAATAATGGTTCTTATAGTTTCTTGACATTACACCTAAAGCAATACAAAACGAGATTAATAAAATTAAGTAGGTGTTCAAAAATTTTCCGTTCAGTTTTTGAAAAATCATCCTCGACTTATCGATATGTTTTGACAAATGAGTTTTTGAGAAAAACTCGTTTAAAATTTTGAACAGATATACCAGGGTAGGACAATTGACTTCTTCTGACGTAAACAATTTTATACTGAAAGCAGCTTGGAGTCTGGAAGCGCCACGATGGATATAATAGTAGCTTATTTCAACTGTTGCAGTAATGAGACAAAAATCGATTTTTTTAGACTAACCCAACTGGGGGTAACCCCGTAGGGTATCTACCACTTTCTACCAGGAGTTAGTACCAATTCTATTTCGTATGATCAATTTCGAACTATTTCCTATGATTTTTTTTTACAAAAGCGCTTTTCTAATTATTTTTATTTAGCATTTGCCTTTTTCTTTAATACCTTAATGCAATACGAGTAACGCATTCTTGAAATTCTTGAAGGATATAAAAGCACTTGTCTAACAGTAGATTTTTTAATTTTATTTTAAATTCCTTGACATATTTAGTCGATTTTATTTCAGAAGGAAGCATAACCTTATCATTGCTTCTGGAACAAATGACACTTTTTGGTCATTCAAGGAGCCAAATAATAACTTTTTTGTTTTTTGTGTGATTTCTAAATTATTTTCTTCCTCTCCATACTAAAGCCATGGAGATTAAATTCGGTTGTTCTAGCAGATTGGTTCTGGAAAAATATCACGGGGTGTTAAATCTGGTCTTTCTGGCGGCGTAAGCACCCTACCACGTTACACAAAAGACCTCTCGCTGCTTTAGGAGCCGCACGTAATTATGGCTTCCCTTCTCTCACATGCCTACCTCGGCATATATAGCAAAAGCGTCGTGGAGCGGTTAACACCGGCAATAAATCATTATCCGGTGCAACTGTTTCACAGAAATGCGCTGCCAGTATCTGCGCGATCTATTCGAAATGTAAATATGTTGGCTCGCGGTTACCGCGACTGGTAATAATGAAAATCCATGTACGCGCAGCATCGGACGAGGAATGAAATCGAGAGAATCAGACGGGAGGGCCGCGGGCTCCTCGGCAAGGTGTGAAATCGATTATAACACGCCGCACTCCGATAGGAATACTTATTAAGTGCGACGCAAAAAAGTCGGTATAGGGAAGGCAGCGCCTTGTTTGGTTGCAAATCGAATTAGAGAACGGGCGGGAAGGCCCGGAAGCGCACCGGTTTTTTCGACCGGGAAATTGCTGCAGGCGATGAAAAGAGAATACAAACTCTGAAAAGTGAGAATAAAAAAGAGATGTATGGTGGCACTGGAATTTGAAATCCTCATATTTTGATAATGAGTTAGTCGAACATCAGGACCTATTTACAACATAGCAATAATTAAGATACGAGAAAGTATGCTGTCACGCAGAGCCGGCACTAAGTATAAACCGTATTTTTTTAGCGTATATTCTTGCCCCCTGTGTACCCACCCCACTGTCCGTGCGTGAAATGTTATCCCGAACGCAGTTTTCGCGGGAACCCAGGATATATACTTTCTCCGTAAGAAGGCGAGATATTCCGATAACTACCTGCCGGCGGTGTAAACGGGTCGACCGCCGCACAATGGGGCCGATTCCCGAAAAACTGGCCAAAAGTCGAAAAATGAAGTTTTAATTTATGGGATTTGAAGTACACAGATGCATACAGTAGTTCAGAAAATATGTAACGGCCCTTTTAAGGGCTAATTAAGTATATATAGCGGGTATAAGTCAGTACAAAAAGGACCTTCGCACGAGTAACAGCTCGAGGGTCCGAGCTCATGTTCAAGCGTCATATTCAAAAATTCGTAGAAAATCGCAAAGTTGATCCTTCTTAATCCTACAAAATGGATGTTTTAAATAGAAAAATGTAGTTTATTAACAGTAACGCAATGTTTGAAGTGTAAAATAATGAAAATGTGTGTGCAATCGTTTCAGAGAAATAGAGAAAAGTTAAAAGTCCCACGGATTTCCGAAGGGAAACAAATTTTAAATTAGTTTATATTATTATGTAACAAAATTTGTAAAAATTGAGATTACTAACCAACGACTTTGAAAACGTATGTGTACAAAATTAAACATAAAATCAATAAAAAGTACGATTTATAGATATGCTTTTTAGTATTTTATAGCCACCATTTTTTTTTTTTTAATTATAAATTCGTTATCAGCCACCCCAAAAACCTCTATATACCAAGTTTCAAGTAAATATCTTAGTTTTTCGACTTTTGGTCAGCTTTTCGGGAATCGGCCCCACTGTGCGCCGCATTGAAAACAATTTTTTTTGTCGCGTGTTAGTCACTCGTGAATTCGTGTACTGTATTCACATATTACCTGATTTTGTGTGGATTTTTGCAATAATGGCACAGTCGTTACCATTTGTGAATAGAGTTAAAAATACGATTGAAAATTACAAGGGTTTTACAATAGACGGATCACATATTTTATGTATTCCTTGCAATCGTCTACATATATTTCGTGATCGCTGAGAGTGTAAAAGACATTTAGATTCGAATATCCATAAAAAAATATACCTGGTACGATTAAAAAAGAGGAATTTTGGTTTAATTTGTGCATAATGTTTTGCGTATGTAGCCTTGTGTGGAACGTGGTCGACAATGTTTACTTTAGACTTTTTTACCAAATATGTATCCGATTTTCCATTGCCTAGTAGCCATACATATTTACAGAAGACATATCAATGTGTAATGGGAAATATCAAAGAAGACATACGTAATAAATTTATGTGTAGATGTAAAAAAATAATAAAGTACTGATATTAGTGACAACAAAAAACTATTAGTGGTACAAACAACTATGCGAAATTCGTGAAAATAATGTTCGCGTTGTGTCGTCCTCTATCCACGTGAACCATTTTGAATTTGCGCTTTTAACTTCAGAAGATGTGGAAGAGCAATGCAAAAAGACTACTGGTTGTTGCAATGTAAGCTAAATCAATGAAGACAGTCGTTGTGTCTGAATAACACAAGCAATAGGTATGTACATATATTATTAACACATTTTTACTCCCGTCTTTTTGATCTCTCATATGTCATCTTCCGTCAATAATATGACGGATTACGAGTCCGGTCCTGCGTTACAGCACACGTTCGGAACCCTCGTAATAACACACTAACTTAGTTGAGGCATTTTTGGAACAGTTATTAACAATAGGAATCTGTTTCTTGTGGCTACATATATTCAGAGATCACTTTTCACCATCTAGGAATAGATACCAGCCAATTAAAAGTAAAGAAAGATTTACCAAATCAGCAAAATATTCTCAAATGATACTTTTTGTGGCAGACACACTGTAACAGTATCTGAAGTTGGAGTAGGCATGGAGAAAAACAATTTTAAAAATTTAGAAATATTCAGTCCCAACAATGAAAACTTATTTTAAGATAATAATTTATAAGGCACACAAAGGTTTTATTTTTTTGTTATAATACTAAAGAATCAACATTTCTGTTATATCTACTGATGCTTATATTTTTTTTGCCAAAGATGACCCCAAATTTTATCAGTTCAGTAAAACTGCAATATTCTTCATAATAAGAGGAACTTTTATTCCTCAGTATAAACATCCCAGCAAAGTGATAAGCCTTCTAATCGATTTTAAAACTGAATAAATCTCCTTTCCTCCTAAAGAGTGTCGGATAGATTTGGAACTTCGAAAGAACGAAAAGTTGGTTGAAAGTTGGAAGCTGACTTTAGACGAGTATAAATTAGTTAAGAAATTTTACGGTAAAGAACTTTTACAGTGGGAAAATAAAAATAAAATGGAAAATATAAAACTTCGTGCGGGTGTTTAAGAAAAATAAACTCTAACGAACTTTTATACGATCCAAAATGTTGGATGTAGTCTAAAACAGATCACAACCACAGATATCTGTCATTAAAATTATTCTAATCCGGAAGTAATTTAAAAAAGCCTGTTTCTTAACATAGAAAAGATATAATAAAACTCTCACAGTTCGTTTAATGGCTTGAAAAGCTCTCAAACGTATGATACAGGAGATATCACCTCGTTAGGTGATTTACATAAGTGAGTGCGACTTGCACGGAAGAAAACTTCTCTTCTCATTCTGGAATGTGTTAAGACCCAGGAGTTTCCATAATTGTTGAAGCCAACCTTCAAGTTTTGTATTCTCTGCTCATAATCTCTCTCACACCCTTTAATGGAAAGATGCAGGGTTTTGACTGACTCCCACACATAACTCACCCCATCTTCCCAACCAGCGGTAGCAGTCTCATGATAAAATTAAAGGAAAACAAGAGAACTACATAATATGTTCTTCCGATTCCACAACTAGGCCAAGAGGACCATCTTAGAACATCTTAGGTTGAATTCAGTACCTTGTGTCACTGTAAATATGGAGTCTGACTAGTATACTTAATTGGAAACCGAAACTTTCTTCGACATTTTTCAAAATTTGAAAAAAGAAACATTTGATTTTTTGAAAAATTCGTAAATGTTCTTGAATGCTTTGTGTTCTTCATTTGTTATCTCCCTCACACTCCATCATTTAGATATTAAAGTAACCATCATCTCATTCTACCGCCTTCGCTCATTATTCAGACAACTGATCTATTCCTCTAGCCTAAAATTCCACTGGCTGTGTGCTGAAAAACAAGAAATATAAGAATGATATGATCAGCTATCTGAATGATGGGCGAAGGTGGGGGAACGAGATAATGATTACTTTGATACATACACGATAGAATGTGTCGGATTTATCGTGGATTTTTATGAAATAAATAGTAAATATTGTCAGTAAAAGTATACTGGAAAACAAAAGATCAATTTTAACTAAATTTAACGAACATACATAAAAATGTACATTATTTTGTCCAATATTTCTAGACTGCAGGTGCTGAAGTACACTACCTGGAAGCCGCAGATAGTCGAATTCAACAACGCAATCCTCGAAGAGCGATAAAATAAAAAAAAATACTTTCCCATAAATACTTAATCCCATCAAGTCGTAAAGTGGGATTTAGAAGACCAAGGAGCTCGAACGAGCTGTATAAAAATCTCATCTGTATAAGTACGCAATATAAATGCGTGAACAAACCTATTAAGAGAGGAAACATTAATATGTACCCAGTCAGACTTACACGCGTTTATATATCTGAATGCACGACAAACTGCTGTGTAATTACAATGGCATTCGTATGTAAAACACGAAGACAGTTCGGGTTCATATTTATGATATATTAGCGTTGTTTAAGTACGAAAAGCGCTAATGAATTTCAGGTATAATACCCTTGCACAATGCAGTTGTAAATTAAATGGATTGTTTCCGTCTGGCGTCTGCGTTTTGCTCGAAACACAATACATTGTAAACATCGGCTTGTCGAGTAGTAGGTACGAGGGAATTATAAAGAATTGCATGTTTATACACTAAGTTACATACCCATCAAAAGAACAAAGAGAAATCTTCAGATTGCTGCTGCATGTTTCTGAAATGCTTCAGAACATCCCAATAACCTGCTCATAGTGTAGAAACTATTGGTGAATTTTGTTCCTTGTGTGTATTTGTTGAAAACGGTAGAAATTGCAAAATGTTAAGAAATATACCCTTATATTAAGTATACAGTTTGTGTAAAGCCGACATCGGCCAGTTGTGAAAAAGGACAAATGCTACACTTCTCGTTCTGGCAACAAGCACAGGTGGTGAGAGGGCCGGTCTTATTCCCTCACTACCTTCGACGCGTATGCGGTTGCTTCTTATCTGACGTCTCACTTATGTTTGTCCTTTTTCATAACTGGCCGATGTCGCCTTTACACATACGGTATACTCTCATGAATATAATCAAATCATTAAATAATCTCATGAATATATCAAAGGTGACTTAGCGACTTATAGTTCACTACCGTCCAAACATATGGTATACTCATCAACCAAGGGCTCTCCAGACAACATTTGCGATATCGGTGGACAGCCAGATGAATTTTTTATATACTCTTTACACAATATGTTTTTATGACAAAAAAGACATCCAGAATCAAATGAAGGGAAAAAAATTTAAAGGGGGGGGAAATGATGTAAACATCCAGTTAAATTTGATATACATGTGTACGTATTTATAAACGTTTTCAAAAACTTTGAAAATATCAGATAAAAAAGAATGTCAGTTGTGTTAATGAAGTCCCAATCGAAGCACATAGAAACTGGTGTATGGATAGTTCTGAAGCCGTACAGACAATAATAATTGTAACAGTCTGTTACAATTCACTAACAAGGAGAGGCCACGCCCTTGGGTCACCGATTTGGCCGGCTTCTCGGTACTGAAGAGACTTACTAGTGTAGTATATCCCCAGCCTAGGGTGCACAACACGAAAATAAGGGAGATTTTTCTCGTGTGTTAGGCCTACCATTTGTACAAGTTCAAAAATACGATTTTACGTGTTGTCGTGGTAAATGGGCAGCTTATAAGTTTCTACATTAATATTTTTAATAATAATTTATTATTATAATAATAAAAGTAATAAATAATAATAATAATAACAATAATATTTATTTCTATATAATATTACTCTGTCGAGGGGAGAAAAAAAAAAAGAAAAAAACATTGGAACTATATTTCTTTGTGTCTCGGCGACATCGTGGCCCTGGTGACGTACGACTGTCTTGACGCGTTTTACTAAACCTAAAAGAGAGGTCAAAAACAATAGGACGGTAAGGGCTGTCCGGGCGAGAGGGAACGTAGCTTTTTTGTCCCTGGGGTAAATTGTTAGTAGCTGTTAGTTTTGAACCAACATTTGAACACATCAGACATGTATTTTGAGTTGTAATTTCGCAATTAGCAAGTACAAGAAAATGGAGCAAGACACCCATTTTTACCACGACAACATTCGTAAAATCGTATTTTTGGAACTTGTACAAATGGTAGGCCTAACACTTTCGAGAAAAATTTCTCTCTAGGGGTGTAGACTCCTAATTTACTTATAGACCATACTTCGGCTTTTACGTTTTAATGTGTTTGCCTATAATATTATTAGTTTGATGAACTATTCTATTTTTTTCATTTTTTTTAAAGGAGCAAATAGTGTAGATGGAAGGTCAATACAGAATGTGAGAACTTTGAAATGTTTATCTGTGGCTGTTATCTTTGGATTGACTTCCTATATTTTTTTTGTTTTTTTTTTATTGTATCATTTTGTTCACCACGGGTTCGTTGGGTGTGAAAAATTTTAACTCACGCTTTCAACTAACACTATTTATTTAAACAAATAAAAATACGGCTTAAACACTATGTTCCTAACACTAATTTATTATTATACAATTTATATTCGATAGTTGTACGAAGACCGAAACGCGTAATTTATTTCAAAGATAGACTAAAATCATCCCGCGTCGATATGCCTCTCTACATACTCGGTTGGCTGGCGCTGGCATATTCCAGAATTCCGTCTCGAAGAGGTCGAAGTTTGCAGAAGGTGTTGAAGGCTTACGAACGCGGTGACGTGTCGGTGGAGTCACCCTTGTTTTGTTGTACGGCTGACCGGGCGGAGATGCATACTACTGATGTTTTCGCCATATATTATGTTGTATTTTTTGTATTTTTGGCCTATATCCATTATTAACTGGTATTTGTTTATTAATGTGTAGATATTTTAAATAATTTTCATTGGATAGTGGAATATTTAGATGAAGCTACTGTTTTGTTTTGATAGAGATGTGTAGATGTACGCAGTTGTCAAAATAATAGCAGTGGCAAATCGTCGGCATCATGCAGGAAGGCCACTAGATACCTACATATTTGCCAAAATATGCTATAGACACAATAAAATACAAGAGAACAGACACGACGATTTGGGCTTGCTTCTCTTAGTGTGGATATTTTCGTTATGTGAATATTTTCAACAACATCAACCTCCTTTTTGCAGGGTAGGAAATTCCACTCTTATAGGCCTTATTGCAAGATAGCGACCTAAATAGCAATATAGCATATCAACAAAAATGCTATGCAGCTGTTTTTGGCGACCCAATTTATGCAATTAAAAATCTATAAAATTCATAAGCAACCTTTTTTTAGTTCTTTCTTTAACTACTGCTATTATTTTGTCCACCGTACTTACCTAGTATATATAGGTATTATACAATATTTATAACAATACAAATAATGGTGTAGAATTAATGCCTGTGGTTGACTTTATTAACGAATTGTCACCAAGTAACGGCCAAATCACCACATCCTCTACCCAAAAATAACCGGAAAGCATTGCCGTGGGCGGAACTTGTGTAGTACGCATTTCTGCCGCTAGGCGGTATAGCGCAACTCATTGCCAATTCAAACTCATTGCCAGACGTACACGCGCGCTCCGATTTTCCCACAACTCACGTTTTCAAAGTTGATGTTCTTCATACTTCAAAACTATTGCACCGATCCTTTTGAAATTTTGAACACTATTTTTGCACATAATTTGAGGTAAGTGGAGTTTTTTTAAATTTGTTAATTTTTTTATTTTACAGTAACAATTATTTTTTAATTTTTTTAGTTTCCGTAAAATAAAATACCCTGTTGGGATAAAGATTTATTTTTTATTTTATTTTTTTTTTGTTTAATTTTTATATTTTTTTTATTTTTTTATTTTTTTTTTTTTTATATTTTCACACATTTTTTTTTATTATATTCTTTTTTTTATATATTTGTAGGGTCTATTGTTATTTAATAGGTAGGGTCTAATTTTAGTTGAATTATGTACGTGGTAGGTACGAATCTACTTATTTATGTAAATTTCTGTAAAACCTAATTATCACGTTTCGGCATTTACCGTTTGTATATTTATGTAAATACGTGGTACAGCCTATTTGATTTCTTTTTAAAAACACCCGCATAATAGTTTGGTTTTCCCAAACTGATCTGCGGTTGGGATTTCCCTAATTCAGTTTACAACTGTTTATTGGAGACTGGTTTCGGGGAACCTACCTGGTCTGTGGCTGATTGTTGGTTTAGGGATTTTAAGTTCAGTTTTGGACAGAGTCCTTCTTGAGAGTTCATCGGTACCGTTCACCGGCTCCACACCGGAGTCTATGTCTTTCATATCTTGTACATAGTGTAAATAAATTACTGTACATATAGCCGACTAAAGTGCTTTACTTACCACACCACCATCGCCATATATTCATGAGCACGACAGGCTCCAATTTAACACGGACATTAACAAGATCTTCACCACTCCAAATCGCGTACGACGCACGACCGGCTCCACGCCGCGCTGCGGCCAAATCCTCGCCCCATAAATATAATTAACAGTGACGCCCGCGACAAATAGGGGGCACTTACCGCCGAAAATAAACTTAATTTCTATTCCTGCGTCGTTCGCGACGCCGAAAATTCTGCGACCGAGGAAGTTCCCCTAAAACGCGGAGTTGCGGCATCGTAAGCCTCCCCATAACAATCTCGAAGGAAATCACGGCACTCCGAGACCCCTGCCGCCAGTGGCGTACCAAAAGGCGCAGTGTGTCAGATAACATATAAATACAGGTTCCAATAAAAGTGGAATAATGTCCTTCTCTTTTTAACCATTTCATTTATTGGAAGCTTCTTCAAATAAAAGTTGTTTTACATACTTTGTGTTATATCTTGTTCATCAATAGGCACGTTATGAAAGGGTTTTGATTAAATAGCATTGAAAAATGCGTCAATAAACATCAAAATGTCGGCATTTTTAAAAAACTAAACTTGTCTGTTTAGTGCTGTGTTCCATCCTAATAATCATCTGTGTTATTAGAACATTCGCATTACCAATGGATGTTCTGACGATCTTCGTTTTTTGGTGACCAACTTTGTTTTTTTTAAATTGCGTTTTTCAACTGTTTTTACTAGTTACATACGACTGGATTAAATATTCATGAAGTTTTCGCCAATTTACCTTTATCCAAATTACAAATTAATATTTAATGGCAATCAACAATATGAGCTAGAAGTAACCATGAAAATTGACTTGCCTACATCACACGAATCTAATATTCGAAATGTCTAACATTATTGCCAATACACAGTTCTGATCTATTCATAGAAGATCCCTTTATATTCGCAAATACCTTCTTTCACATCGTTTGGCCGTTCCTTATTATGATTTAACTTAATCCCATAAAAATTGTAATATAAAACGATGTAGCCAACTATTTCATTAAAATCTTTACAAGCAGCTTAAATTGAGGTATGAAAACTTAACACCGTTTGGCTTAATTTGGGTACTGATAATTTTGAAAGTTTATAATAACGAGCAACATTGCCCACAGTGAATTTTCACTTCGTTACTCAGATTATCGCACCTTTTTCAGAAGCGCTATAGTTAACATCCTCGGTACATCACTATTTCAACGTAATCCTATCAGAAGACAGGAAGACTCCCTTCCTGTCTTCTGAATATTCCTCTGTAACCTATACAGTTTTCCATCCACACAGACCCATATATTTTGCTATGGTAAGAAGAATATTTCCAAATGTGTTTTTTCTTATAGACTGTGCAGTACAGCGTACCTGTAACTCTAGACAAATCGTTTTTTTTTTAAGAACAATATGGACATACTGACATGTATTCTTAATAAATTAGAAATTATTCAATGCATTAGTAACACAGACCTGCCAAAAAAAACACTTTTTTTGAACCCTAATAGGTGATTCCGAAGGTTTTTAATATGCTGAGCACAATACCGTTGTCCGATTTACCTTTGTTGGCCTATATTGAGGAATTCATAGCTCGGTAACGAAATGAGATTGGGTAAAATGGACTCGACCATCGTGTTCAGTAAATCAAAATCTGCAAAAATCAATGGTAAACATTTAAAAAAACATTACTGTAGATGGCGCAATTATTATTTTATTTAAATGATTTCGCGAGAATTTCCAGAATCTATGTTTCGGAAACATACAAAGAATTCAAAATTAAATAGGCTAATCCAAAGGATTTTGACCTGCTAAACACGATGCCGTTACTTGTTTTTCTCCATGAAATTAGAATTATGAAAAAAAACATAACCTTAAAATTTGATATGAAGCAAATCTTATCATATTTATTGGGTAATATTAGGTATCACTGCCAGTGTCCATCTTAATCAAATACATAATTTTTTTAAACATTTGTGAATAAATAGATAAAACCTTAAAGTGCATCAAACCCTATATTCATAATACTCAGCTTTCAATCACTCAAAGATATCATAAGTATCATATTCAATAGATTCTGACGTACTAAACACGCCGGCGCTAACTGTTTTATTCAACTAAATTCAGGATATTGACAAAACATAAAACATTGGTTTCAACGCGTTAACATCATGCAGTTACTGCTTTTACTCGATCAGAACAAGATTTTGAAAAAATAAAACCTTAAAGTGAAAAAGATTTAAACAAAATACTTTTTATTTATCTACTATTTATGATATTTATTATTTCTTTGAGTGATTGAAAGCTGAGTATTGGGAAAATAGTGTTTTATGTATTTTAAGGTTATGTTTATTATTATTTTTATTTAATAATTTTCTCAAAAACAAAATGATGTAATGGATTAAGATGGACTATGACAGTGATGCCTAATATTACTTATGGCCGATAAATAAGAAAAGACTTGCTTCATATCAATTTTAAGGTTATGTTTTTTTGTAATTCTAACTTCATGGAGGAAAACAAGTACGGCATCGTGTTTAGCAGGTCAAAATCCTTTGGTTAGCCTATTTAATTTTGGATTCTTTGTACGTGTCTGGAACGTAGATTCTGGAAATTCTTGTGAAATCACTTAAATAAAATAATAATTGCGCCATCTATAGTAATGTTTTTTATTTTTGCTATTGATTTTTGATTTACTGAGTTTGATTTTGGGTTTTGATTTACTTTGATTTAAAGGGACAATGGTATTATGTTCAACATGTCAAAAAACCTTCAGAATCACCTATTAGGGTTCAAAAATCCTTGCATGTCTGTGTAATGATAAAAACACTCCCTTTAGTCTTGGCTTCAATAATTACACTTCCGACAAAAAGTGAACCCCTCTCATTCACACGATTAACTAGCATATTTACATAGCTCATGTCATCGGCATTCTCCATAACAAAGCTAATCTAATCTACCCAAACTCTTGATGATGTTGTAATCGAGATAATGTACTTACTTACATTCTATACAGTATTTGATTAGTTTAATAGTAATAATTTTGTAACAATCTGACTTTATGACCTGAATAGAATCAATCTCTTACATATATCTTTTTATTAGAAGTTCAACCTCTTCGATATATTAGTTACCAAGATATTAGGTAGATACGGTAATAATAAAGTAATTAGCAACGTAATAACACATTAAGTAAACTATCTGTTACTTAACGCACCGTTTTTTCAAGGGAATTAAAAAGTGGTAACGTAATTTTTAAATCTATTCCGCCAACTTAGATAATTAGTTGTCAATCATTATGTTGTAATTGTTAGCTAAAATTATAATTTGAATTATAATACATAACATAATTGTATGTTACATCTTCTGAAGATGGATAAAAAGGAGATCAACAACAGAAACTTTTTTTTCGTTTTGTTAAAATGTTGCTTACCCTGACGAGCCGCCGCTGTCCTCCACGGTCTCTTTTCTATCCTTCTTTCGCCCATCTCGGGGTTCTAAACAACTCTCGCAGCGGGATGAACACGCTGGGGTCGGAAAACATTGTTTGTCGGAAATATTAGATTAACCGTAATCCCAACATAATATACTTTGATACCCGTTGAAAAGTCGGCTTGTAAGTACGAGGGGGAGGATTAAGTGTGGGGGATGTCAGTTGTACCGAGTCTATAAATTGTTATGCGAAATACGCGGAAAAAGAGCGTTTATTTTTCTGAAAAATGTATAATGGCCCTTGACGTTTTTATTGAAATACATTAGAACATGCATTACAAATCGTAAAGTAATCGATAACGTGTAACGAGCGTTCAAATAAAATTGACCTCAAGTTGGCTGTGGAAAAAAACGATATGTTTCCAAATATGGCTGGGAGGTGTACAAATTTTTGACAGTTTAAGGCAGTTTGACAATATTATTTAATGGTTAAGTTTTAGCCTTTCAATTTGATCGTCTTGGTTCAAATATCATCAAATTCATTTCAAACATTTTCCAGAAGATGAGGAGTAGTGTTGGAGATGAGGGGTACCATAACTTGGAACGTCGTAGAATTATGGAAATATTCTGTAATATTACCATTGTTTCATGCACAGTATTTACTCTACCACCATCTTGCCGGAAGTAAATTGTATCAATTTTATCATTAGCCAACTGATTTACGACAGATGTAACAATTTCTTCCCTATATCATTCAGCAGTCAGAGTTCCATTAAAGATAATTGGGCCAATTATTCTCGTTCGACTGATAACACAGCAAACGTCAACTTTCTGCTCATGAAGAGAGGCTTCGGCAAAAAAACGTATGGTTTTCCGAACTCCATACTCTCATATCCTGTGAATTCCTGTTTTCATTGAGGTGAAGCCATGCTTCGTCAGAGAGGAAAATTTTGTCCAGGTCGTCGCCACCAAGGTTATTTCTCCGCTGACAAAGCTCAGCTCTACGAGGGTAATATGTTTCTCGAAGTTGCTGATGGCAGATTAAACGGTAGGGAAATAAGTATAAACTTTTGTATCTTCATCCTGGAGTGGGTACTGGAACCTTCGACGTAGAAACAAAAAACTGGACGTTTTCCACGAAACACCGAACTACTATTCTTTTCTCAGCGCGTGCTTCGCCAACTAAGTTGGCATCTCCAGGAGAAGCTTAAAACTAAATTCTAACCTACACACTTCCACTATTTATACTAAATGTGTTGCCACGGTTCACTGAACCGTAACTGTCTTTGTTTATCAGAGCAAACAGTGAACTGGTGGGTATCGGACCATTGTCCTTATTCGTACTACTGTTACACTTAATGATTTCCAAACTTTCAAAACCATCCAACTGTCTACTGTTTGTTACATTTCCGAATTAATTTTAAATTATTTATGTCTATCCTATGGTTGTTGTCAAAAGCGTGTTGGGCAATACAAGATTTGTCCGTTCTGCCATATTTCAAATGAGCCATGTGTTCTTTAAATCTAGTCAAAATACACACTCCCTGCTTCCACACTCCACAAACAGAACGTCCCCACTCCCTGCTTCCCCACACAGTTGAATTGTGGGAGAGGGAACATCCGAGAACTCTACTTACTACCATAAATATTTTGTTATGTAAACATTTCAAGGAATTTTTCGTAGAACCTACACAGACTGTTTTGGTTTGGAACTTTTACGTTGACAGTTGAAAGTTATTATACGCCAGATCTCAAAATTGAGATTTGAGATCTCAAATTGGAGTCAAATTTTGTTGAAATTCGTTATGTTCCCCGGCTTTGAAGAGCACTTACTGGTGTAACTTTTTGATTCCAGAATTCAATTTATTGGATACTTTCCAATTGAAAAAATGTCAACCTCAGATTGAAGAGTATCTACATTATTAAAAATGATTCAGTTTATTGGATAGAGACCGGAGATGAGAAAAATCCATTGGATGAAGGTCTGGAGAATAGTGCGGGCGTAGAACCTACTACATGTTTTTAGTCATTAATTGCATAATTGCAGGCAACGTGAAAATATAAATGTTAGTAATTTATAACAACTGTAATTTATAACAATTGTTGCAAACTGCAAAACAGATTGCAACAATCCAATCATGTCAATAAAATATACTTTTGTCGAAGTATGGAATAGAAATGTACAATCGGCAGAGACAACATGCTACTACTTATTTCTATTATACTACTTATTTCTTTGGTAGCCCTCGATTTTTTTTCGAATTCTTTTATTTATCTGTTTATAGAGCAAACTATTTGTTTTCACTAAACATGTCACTCAGCATTTTTTACAGATTTTTTTAAACGCATATTTTGATGCTTTCAGGTCTTGAAGATAAAAATGGCATTCTTTAATAACGAGCCATCCAAAAAAACGTCATCAAAGTCAGCCGAACAAAAAAGGACGTATTTCTAGTATTTCTTAAATTTATAACTTTATTTAATTGCCAAAGCTGTCACAGTATATGAGAGCCATTATTTGTTTTACAATTGCGACAGTCACTTGTCAAAAGTTTGACAACAACAAAGTTTCGTTTTTGAGCTTCAACATAACCGCTACTTCCATCTCTCTCGTTCATAGTCAGATTTGATGACTTTTTTTAGAATGTATATATTTAAAGAATCCGAACCCTACTAACCCATTTTACTGTTATCAAATTAAATGTACATCTCATTATATTAGTTCATTTACATATAGTTTTTTTCCAAATTATAGAAAATACTTCATATGATTTGATCGTCACATTTAAGCGAAAAAGAATACAGTTGGTTAGTTGCAAAAAAAGAATTGGTTGCATAAATACCACTGATGCCAAGCTTTTATTTACTTTTTTATTACTAGACACTTATTAATTTTTTTAATAATAGGTACTACAATTTTTATTATTACATTAATTTTTTTTAATTTTGTGTTTAATGGAAAAACAAACGATATACCTTCGTTTTAAATTTACAATAAATTTGCAGTTAAATTAAAATTTACTCTCGAAACTGTGTCAAATGAAATTTACGACCATGTATATCAGTTAACAAACACCTTGACATAGCAGTTTTTACGCTCTTCGTTTGTACCATACATATGTTCAATACACCGCTATTATTAGGTACATTATTATTAATAAATATTATTAAAAATTCCCGCATTTACTGCTGTAACCAATCAGATTTGTCGCGAATATCTCATTCATCAACGGTCGTGATTAAAAAAAATTACGTTTCGTACGAACAGTTCTCATTGCTAACTACCAGCCCGTGTAGTAATGAACTGCGGATACTAAAAGTCTCATTAGAGAATTTTAATTCACAATAAAATAGTAATTCACATAATTTACTGCGATTTCACGGTTAACCAAACGCGCAGTAAAATTATTATAACGTATAATAATTATTTGCGCAAACAGGATTTACTACAGTTAATAAAACAAATATTATCGGTACAATGTTCGGGAATGTGGGATTTTTGTTACGGGGCACAATTATTTAGTGCTAACGGCGAAATAAAAGGTTACCATTGTTGCATCGGACTGTAGCAGATGGCAGTCGAAATGAGATCTGATCACTGTCCGGTGATCAACACATCTCTTATAAATCGACAGTTATATTCCTCGTCCATTGCCATTAACAATGAGAGACTACAGACTCGGATTTAGATTTTATTAGATCTCATATAGGTCTTTTATATTTTGGAGTTGGAAATTTGGATTCTATTGAATGAACCAATAACTGAAGTTTCCACTTAGTTTTCAGAACAGGAAATTCAGCTTTACACTAGATGTGGTTAAAGACCTTATATACTTTGTACAAAATAAAAACTGATTGGTTTAAAAATTAGAACAAAAAGCTGTAATGGAATGTTTTTTTGGATTTTATATTTCGCGTTTGATATTCGTTGTGTTTGGTATTTGACATTTGTTGACAGTGAAATTACGAGGTGTGTAAATGAAGTAATTAAACTGATTTTTCTAATTTCTTTTATTCGAATAGAATTACAAATCCGTATTGCCTCCTTCAAAATAACTTCCTTGGGAAGCCACACAGCGCTGAAGACGGTTCTTCCATTCCTCATAGCAGTGCTGGGAGTCATATACTGGTATAGCCTTCAGCTGGTCGGTTACAGCCGTTTGAATGTTTTTCTGTAGTCCCTTGACGTCTTTTGAGATGATTTTCAATCTCGGGAAGAGAAAAAAGTCACAAGGACGCAAGTCAGGCGAATAAGGAGGCTGAGGAGCCACAGGAACGTTTTTACTTTGGCTAAAAAACTCGTTTACTGAAATGGCTATGTGACAAGGCACATTGTCGTGATGCAACATCCAGTTGTTCTTGATGTTTAGTTGCACACGTATGACCCTTTTTCGAAGTTTTTCAAGAACATCTCTGTAAAAGTGTTGATTTACTGTTTGGCCTGGACACACAAACTCTTTTGTGGACAATTCTCTTTTGCAGACTATCAAGAAGATGAAAATCTCCCGCTGCGTGGTTCATCTTCAATCGACTTCCTTCTGAGAATGCCTTAAACCACCGAAAAACCTGAACCCTTTAAAAAACTGTCTCCGTAGGCCTGTTGAAGTTTTGCAAAATATTTCGCTGTGTCCAAGTTGAAGCAAAACCTAATAGCACACAGTTACTCAAAATCAATGTTACTCGTTTTTAAAACACACTGGAAAAAAACGGTTTACAAAATCAGTCACAAAGAACAAACAAATTAATGTAACAAGTTCAAACTTGTATTGAAGGTGCATTCCATGCAACTTTCAATATTCCATATAACCTACTGCCCTTCCAAGTCCTGTTGTCGCTACGTTGTCAGTCTCCATTACTTAATTTACACTTCGTATCTGAACTATACATTGACTTTAATAGTGGTTTGTGTCATTTTTGAGCTTCAAACTTTTTATCTTTTTAGGATTCAAAAACTGTTATTTTCAGAACAATCAAAGTGTTATAATTATAAGACTGCCGCTTGCGAAATGCCATAACAGGTAAAAAAGCTACTGCCAAGAGTTAGTAGCATCTTTCATATGCAATATTAAAATAAAACTACTACTTTGACCGGACAAAATATTCTACAAATACATAAAGTGAGACAAAATCAAAAATACTTTTTGATCAATGTCTATCCAAGACGGCAATTGGTCGAGGAGGTCGACTATTTTAATGCAATAATGTGCATTAAGGTAATTTAAATAATGATTTGTATGTATGTATATATTTATCTTAGTAAAAGGTTTCACCTTTATACTTTTAGCTTACTTGGACAAGTAATTTGTCACACCAACACATCTACATTCTATCGAATACAATTTTGAAAGCAATCGAATTTTTGGGTTTAGAAATTCCAGAAGTCAATTGATTTTTCCATCTGCCAAACAGAAACCAACTACATCTCCATCTAATTTATGCCACTCGTACGCTTTAAAATAATTGAGAAACAGCCGCCACTTTACGCATAATTATACAATAATTTCAGGATCAGACGCCTACCATAATTCATGATTATAAACGTTAATAAACTCGAGTCGTGTCCATCGCGGCTTACGTTCCAAAATATTACATCCGAGCCAAATCGTACAACTCGCGGGGGAGACTGAGGCAAGGTGACGAACTGTCCAAGATGACAAACGCAAAAATCTTACTAAAAAAATTAATTACATATTACCATATTTACCTCAGACCTTATCTAACATTAAATGCCTGGTGCAGTGATAATAATAATCAATTAGTTTTAACGTCAAAATGTAGGTGGGTGATTCTGCCGTAAGTAGCTCAAATCGTGTCCAGAGCCCATGCATCCGTATAAAAATAAAATTAAATATTTGAACAACGTCGAGACTTATTAAATTATGTGAACTCTTTCTGGCTTTCAACTTTTAACCGATATATAATCTCCTTCACGAAGAAAATTGAAAAAGTAGAGTAAAAATGTCAGTTCCGCCTCCTGTCCAAAAATCAATTTTGTAAATAAAAGTCCCGCCCAGATGAACATTTTTTTTTCCAAATTCGCGCATATACATCATCAATTGTAATTACTGATTACATTTGTAGTTACTATAATTACATATATTTTTAACTAATAAGAATTTTTAGCGCATACTTTTTGTCACACAAATTGTACTAAAAAAGTATATAAATCGTTTTGAAAAACGCGCCATATAGTTCCGCAGCGCCACCTACCGGTAACTTTTCGAATTACATATCTAACGTAAACTTATGCACGTGTCAATGCCGCTAAAAGTTTTGATCCTTTGAATAGGCAAGTGCATTATTTTTCGCTTTACGTGTGTACAAAAATTTTGGTCGGTTCCGACCTCCCTCTAGAGCGACCGCTAGGTGTACTTGAATAGGTATGTAAACTACATTTCCTTATACTATTTGACAGGTATTCTGTAAGCGGAAAAGTCGGTCGTTTTGTCTTCGAAAGGCACGATCGCTCTAAAGGTCGAAATGTCAGTTCTGACCCCTTAAAATTGATAATCAATCGTAGTTGCATTTCCTTATATTTTTAAGTTTTGAGTTATGAAATTCTTAATTTCTTATCGTAAAATTGTCGTTTTTTTCATAGTTTTAAGATGTTCTTGTATAACCAATAAATTGTTCGTATGTGAAGAGAAAATTAATAGCCAGCAGTAGTGCATTTGGACGACGACGACAACGGAATAATTTTGCGCATCGGTTACGGAACTCTGGAACTAAGTAGGTATACATCATAAGTTCTGTTTAATTATAATTATCAATCTCGTCCACTCCGAACTCTGTTCGCTCATAAATTCCAAACCAAACACGCGTTTTTTTTTATTCCGTTTCAAAAATTAAAAATTTTAAATCGAATCTGAGCCAGTTACGGCAGAATCACCCAGGTGCATTAGGCATCAGTATGCAGAGGTAAATGGACCATTTATAATTTTATCCAAAATATATGACACATGACACATTAATAAATTAAAGACGAATTGTAAAACATAATGAAATAGAAAACGAAGAATGAATTCATGAACCTGAAAAATTGGGCTGTAAGTGGTTAAATCGTCAGAGTTCAGGACTTAACTCTAGATCGTAACCGTTCAAATATTATGATTAAGATAACAATAAAAGGACAACCCCAAAAACCGGCCATTTTTCATCTGTTTCACCACCCTTGAATCAAAATTATAAATGTGTGCTAAATAATGGTTTATAATGAGGCATTCATATTTAGAAAGTTTCAAGTTGAAGCTACTTGATCGAGTAGCAACCTTATCTTGAAATTGTAAAATCGAGTGACTTCGAAAAATCGAAAGTCAGCTATAACCATACTCAAGATTTTGCTGCGAATATTCGGTTATCTTCCTCATGAGTGGAGAGTAACGGCCACCATGTTCCGCCATTTTTTCAGCGATACTATGCTTCCCATTCACTACATGGATATGGAAGTAATTAAAATTAGTTTACATAATATGTAGGAGTTGTTCAAACAGTTGTATTTGCCACTGCCATCCAGTACATTTTACCACTTTCATTTGTTTTAAAGCAGGTGCTAGATCAAGACCAAGCTAGATAAGGTTATCTAGCTTGGTCTTTTTTATCAGTAACCTTAAAATATTTATTTTAGATAGAGACAGGATTATCCTGACAATTTTTTTTATTTTGACTCAATAAGCCTTGCGTGAATTTGGGTGTACTGCCTGTCTTCACTGCTTGTCTATCACCACGAGAACTGCGGTACGGAACGAGGTATGAATCATCATGATTTTTGTATCTTACCGCTTTATATTCGTCTCATTTTACCTTTTGTGGAAGTAAGTGAGAAATAAGATGACTGATATCGCATTTTTTGTACTTTGTAATTTTCGGTGTTTTTGAATGTTTTTTTCGGCAAAATTAAAATTATTGTTCAGGTAACTGTTTCCCGCTCACTGTCCAGTATTGCCCCGATCTCCCCACGTCCTAACCTGTCAAACTTTATTAATACATTTTGGTCGTCCGTCGTCCCAAAGCTGGGAGTGGAAAAACGCCATGTTGCCAGTCAAGGAACCCGCGTCGGTGCATATTTAAACTGACTGGCGGGGTATCCGCGGACAAGTTGTAATTAATATGTCCGGATATATTCACGTACGTCGGGAATTTAGCATTTGGGCCGTAAATTACGACAGCCGAGGCGTAATTACTTACTCGCCGATTCTAATTATCATACGGTATTTTTCTTTGGGTCCGCAAAATCAATTACATAAGGATAGCAAGATGAACGAAGAATTTATTAGAGGAATACCCGTTATTAGGAATCCATGAGTTATTTGTCTTGACTATATTAGGGAAACAAAATAGTCATATGGAGAGGAATGGTCATATGTTGCTCAGAAGATGTCATATCATCTGTGTCATATCATCTGTCTGAGATCAACTGGTCTCATTAAACAAATAGTATGGAAGCAGTTTTCAGGAAACCAAAACCCGATCGCGGTTACTTACATTAAACAAAATAAGTAAATTGTGTAAATGGTGACTTTCATTTATATTTACTCTCACCAAAACTAATTTCATGTTTATCTACCCACTACTTATTATTTCTTCAATAGGTATTCTAATTTATTATTTGATTAATTGCCTGGTCGTATCATTTCTGCCAACTTTCCGGCATCAACTGACATTCACATATTAATTTTATGGCAGTAATAATAATTGACGATAATAACTTTACAAATTCCTTAATATGTTCACTAACGGCTATGCAACGAGTTTTCTGCAAAATATTCGTATATTTTTCAATTTATTTATCCTTTTATTTGATGATTCCCGAAGGTATAACTAAAAATTAAAAATAGAACTAAATTAGAAGAGAAAGAAATTACTTTCCTTCTAAAGTTTCAGATAATTCCAATAAATAAGCTTTTGTCGAGTAGTAATTTTGTTAATACAGAAAAATATATTTTATATGTAATTATATAAAATTGAATAGGGAGGTTCCCGTGGGTCTAATAAGGTCAGCAATCACCAGATGTCTTCTCGGGAGCGCACCACTAACGGTAGCCCCGTTAAGCTAAAGTAAAATGATAATAATTCCCGTTTACTGTCACTGATCATCATAAATCGCAGATCCGGATTTCGACTTATTAGGTCTCATCAAATTACAATAAACGAAAGTCTCAGCTCAACTAAAACTAGAGGGCAATCAATTTATATCACCATTTTATTCTCCTGGCAAGGAAATACACCGAGACTCTCGTTTATTGTTATTCATCGTCAGATATACCTATCACACTGACCACACCTAATAGGATCGAAATCAGATATGTGATTTCAGATGACGAATAACAAAATTTGACATTTTATCGACTGACAAATTTTCAAGGAGGATTTCAATGAGAAATAGGTCTTATGTTTTTTAAATAATTACCCTGGCATATAAATTTTTATTTTAATAATTTCAACACAGCCGAATAATATATTTTTAACAAATATTTTCTAATTCCAGCACTAATGAACTAGTAAAGGAGCTTAAGATTAAAATTTATAATACGACATTTGGGTCTAAAGAGCGGCCATTCGTCATCTTCGCCTCATTAGAATATTATTTCATAATTCCACTATAAAAAATGAGACACCAGTCGCCGGTCCCGAACGTTAAATTTCCTTACCGGCTCGTAAATCAACGGTTTTGAAAGAAAACAAGGATTAATTGTTTACGGGGATAGCGATACCAGAGTTAACAAATGTTGCTGTCCAGTTGTACCAACAACCAGCGGCGGCTGTTCCATAGGGTTCAAGGATTAAAGCCTTTAAAACGTTTTAAAATCCTACCTATATATATTTGAACAAAATGGTAAAATTAATATTAAATGAACACCAGGTCATTATATTCGTCTAGTTCGCGAGTATTTAGAGACGATTTTACCATAATAGGTGAATTGGATGGCCAGCTAGACCGCCAGATTCTACCTCAAGGAATTACTTTCAATGAGTTTTTTTTAAAAAAGAATGTGCTTAAAGCGAAGGCCAATAATTTAGATCATTTAAGAAACGCATATCAGAAATGGAAAGAATAACACCTAATATTTTAAACAATGTTAGAAATTAGTTCTGTCATATGTAGTTCATGTAGTTGTAGTATCTCGAGAACTATTGAGATAAGATAAAAATATTACGCGTGCTTTTCTTGAAAAGCAAAGCATTTTAGTTATAGTTATCAAAAATGACCAAAAACATACCACAAATATATAAATATATACATTCCATAAAAAAATGACCCTGCATTGTTGTATTTTAAAAAAATCTTGTAACCTTACTTTCCGAATAACCCTTGTATTTTCATGAAAGTAACTACTCGTAAAGCTTCTTAAAACAAAATGAATACGACCTGCCCCTGCCAACAACTTTGTTGCCTGCCAGTTGTCCTTGAATAACGACGGGCCACCTAACTCCACTATGTGTTAATTAATTTAAATGGTAATAGCATCGGTGTCCATTTGTAATAATTACTATCTCAGCTACAGTGTCCCGTTGATATCCTGTATACACTTCAAGACACTTCGTTATGAACTCAATATATTCAGTGTATAAAACAAAATACTCAGGGTGCTGGGTTCGAACTGTCATGCATAATAGTCTGTCTAATATGCATACATAAAATAACATAACGAGTTGTAGAAAAACTCAATTAAAAAGACAAGAGACTAAAATTGGGGTAAATTATGCTGAAAAAGGGGAAACTTAATAAATAATTAATGAACAGCTATATTTATCATAAATTTTTCATCATAACATCATATATTTTCTGCAAAATTTCCTGTTTGCTTCATCTTTTGTTGAAGTCATGCTTATTGTTGGTGTAGTTCAAATTAATGCAGATTTCAGGTGCAGTAAAGTTGCAATAAAATAGCATCTAAAAAAATCAGTTTGGTGAAAAATAAAGTTAATTTGGGCACATTACAGTCCTATTATTTGTCTACTATTCATGTAAACGTTTCAAAATCTTACGTTAGAAATATAACGAGCCATCCAGAAAAACGTCATCAAAGTTGGCCGAGCAAAAAAGACGTATTTCAATTCTACAAGGTGTGTAAATTAAATAATAATATAATAATAATAATACTCACCCTATAATTACTCCGAAGAGTAACCCCTTAGGTCCTCTCAGGGACCTGTGCGGGAAGGAGTGGCTATTATTATTATTTGCCATGGCGCACTGGGAGCGACTTAAGATTATTTCGGTAACGCATTTGCTTTGCAGTTCTGAGGAAACCCAGAAAACTCAGAACATTACCAAATCTAGGGCATGTGCGGTTGGATTGGCATCTATGCATCCACACCTATACACTAGTGTATTAGTGGTTGCATATCAAGCCCTGGCGGAGAAAGCGAGACAATTAAAAATCGCTACCCCGGCTGGGACTCGAACAACGCGCACAGAGGTATCGCGACTGGAAAGACGGTGCTTTAACCCACTCGGCTACCCGTGCCCCGACTATATACATTTTAAATAATCAGACTGATTTTTTAAAAATGTTTTTATTCGAATATAATTACAATACAGTATTGTCGCCTTCAAAATAACTTCCTTGGGAAACCACACAGCGTTGGAAACGGTTCTTCCATTCCTCATAGCAGTGCTGGGACTCATTCACTAAAATAGCCTTCACTTGGTCGGTTACAGCTGTTTGAATGTTTTCTAGGGCGTCCAAAATGATGTCCCTTGAAGTGATTTTTCAATCTCGAGGAGCCGAGGCTGAGGAGGCACAGGAATGTTTTCACTGGCTAAAAACGCGTTTACTGAAATGGGTGTATGACAAAGCGCATTGTCGTGATGCAATTGACCGTAATTGTTCTTGATCCAGTTGTTCTTGATGTTTGGTCGCACACGTAAGGCCCTTTTTCGAAGTTTTTCAAGAATCTCTCTGAAAAAGTGTTATTTTACTGTTTGGCTTGGAGGTACAAACTCTTTCTGGGGAATTCCCTGGCTATCAAAAAAGCAAATCAGCATGCATTTGATTTTCGACTTGCTCATTCTTGCTTTTTTGGGTCTTAGAGGGCTTGAATTGTGCTATTCCATGGTTTGGCGCTTGATTTCCGGATCGTCCTCAAACACCCAAGTCTCAACACCGGTTGAGACGTTTCATAAAATGGGGATCATTTTCAATAGATGAAGATTTTTTGGAAACATTTTTGAGCAGATTTTGCTCATCCCCAATTCGTTAGTCAAAATCTGATGAACACTGGTGTGATTTAAATTTAACTCTTCCATCATTCTTCTCGTCAACCGACGATCTCAACTCACAACATCCCGTATTCTATCGACATTTTCATCGGTTATTGAAGATGAAGGAAGGGCTTCCGCTGCGTGGTTTATCTTCAATCACTCTCTTCCTTCTGAGAATGCCCCAAACCACGGAAACCTGGGTTGTTGAAAAAACACTGTCTCCGTAGGAGTGTTGAAGTTTTGCAAAAGTATCCGTTGCGTTGTGTCCAAGTCTGAAGCAAAATCTGATAGCACACCGTTGCTCAAAATTAATTTCACTCATTTTTAAAGCTCACTAGAAAAAACCGGTTTACGAAAACAGTCACAAAAAAAACAAACAAATGACTCTAATAAGTTAAAACTTGTACTGAAAGTTCATTACATGCCAATCTCATTAGTTAATTTACAGACCTCGTATATCTTAAATTTAGAACCTTGTTTAATTATCAGTTATGTAACAGCCATTATTTGTTTTACAATAATTGTGATAGCCACTTGTCGCCTGACAAGTTTCGCTTTGAGCTTCGACATAATCACTATTTCCATCTCTCTCGTTCAGAGCCAGATTTGATAACATTTTTTTTTTGGATGGCTCTATATAACACAGCAGTTGTAAAATCTGGAAAATAACTGGACAGAAGAAATGAGTAAAAGAAATGTTTTCAAATACGAACATTAATTCCGACTAATTAAGAACCCTCCAAATTGGAAAATAAGAGAAAAAAGGGCAAAAGACTTTTCGAGAACTGGAAATATACTAGGAAGACCTCGTTCTACAATCCAGAAAATGGTTGGAACCTCGCCCACGCCATCTGGAAATGATTAACACCATTTCACCATATCATACCATACACCATACCATATCACCTCCTGATAATGCGAGCATGAAATGAGAATGATTGCCATTTTAATATTTTAACGATCTCTTAATGATGTCAACATGATTAACAAACACGCTCATTGAGAATTTCGGTGTTAATAACACGTTATGAAGTTATGAATTTTATGAGGACCAGCATGTTGTATAAACGTGTGCATGTAATACTGCAGACGCTGTTCACATACAATTTCCAAACCGTAGAATTGCTCATTACGAAACTCGGCGAGCTGCAATATCTGCTAATTATTTTAAACAGCAGCGTCGCGCAACGCGTTCCGTTTGTAATTCCGGGCAGCGACGCGACGTCCAGCGCCCTCTGCAATCGAGCCGAGATCGCGTACGTGACTGCATTACTATCATTTCAATTATAATGGCCGAATTGATAATCCGTTTAGTTGGGATTTCGAAATGTCTGCGAGCTGTCGACAGCGCCGCTCGAAAGTGCGCGGGTGGGAGGGGCGGTAGGGAAATCGCAATTTCCGTTCGGAAAATTCGAACGGCGATTTTAATTAGGGAACGTCACGGGTCGGTCAGGGAGGGACTGGCCCCATCGCCCTAAAACGAATTTAATTTTGTTGCAATGTCGATCAAACTTCTCAAATGAGTTCAATCAATGCAATCAAACAGCTCAATTAATTAGTTCAATAGACTGTTTCTGTTTTAATAATTTTTTTTAATGAGAAAAATTAAAAATCAATATAAAAAAACAGAAAATTCCATCAGCAATGAGGCGTTTTTTAAGACGACTTATCTTTGGTTCCTGATGAATCACTGGATGGTTCGAACGTTGTGAGGGCACTCGGTTTGCAAGGAAGCAGCACGCCTTATAAATGTTTTCCTTTTCTGGATCTTAACAAGGAATCACTTTATTTTAGAGAAGAGCAGAATTATATTATATATAGATATTATTTTTGATTTCTAGAATTATTATGAAAAAAATGCACGAATAATTTACGTCCAATTTTCAACAGCGAACTTTTTCTACTTTGTAGACAGTTTTCGTTAAGCAATTTAGGCAAATTTAATTTTAGAGTTTAAAAAAATTAAATTCAATTGGTGATTCTCAAATTCTGACCCTTATTAAAAGGATGTAAGCAGACTGAAGAAAATTTGAAAAATTACCACAATAAAATGACGGATATTAAATACAGATGTATGGGAGATGCAGTAGGTACATGTAAAAGGAGACAACTTTCATATAGGGCACTACCAAAAGTTAGTGAAAACTCAATTTGCCTAAATTGAACAATTTATTAAGAATCAGAACCTAATTTAAATGTGTTTTTCTCAAAATTACGATTTTACATATTGAAACTTTACATGCTTTCATTTCGAGCTATATTAACGCTAGACTTCATTGTTTTTTTTAAATGAAGCGAAATTTATGCTCTATCGAAATCTGACCCCTACCCGAAAACAGTTTTTCCAACATCTGGAAACTAGTGAAAACCTTAAACAATATGTATATTTTCATTTGACACTCAACATACAAACCTCTAGGACATTAATCTGTTTAGTTATGAAACTTGTTTATTACCATCTACTAAATATGTATATTAGCTAGCCACTAAGAAATTATATAGAAATAATTAGACATTATTTACTATTTTTTACTTATTTAAATTATTTATTTATTTAAATACTATATTAGAAAGAATTATACCTATTATCAAAGGATCTATAGATTTTTCCTGTGAAGTTTAAAGAGACACTGTTAAAATTTTATCGGTTATAAGTTGTTCTGTTTCTTATTCCTTAACAGAACAGAACCTTTGCTTTTTTAGGTTAGAATTTCTCGAACTTAGACGTGCCTGCCAAATTATACAAAGGATTCAGATTCAGCATTAAACTTAAGATAAACACACTATTTGTTACTGGCTTTTCTAGTACAAATCGCAAGTGCATCTTCAGAAATCATTTTGATGAACAGTTTTTTTTTCAAAACGAGAAGCACAGACATCTCTACATTTTTTTTAATTTCCCACTACATTAAAGACAATATTATTTGAAACTGACTTTTTTTTCAGGTTAGGACATTATTAGACCACGAGCATCTAAGTAATTAAAACAACTGACCCTACACAGAGTAGTTTATTTTATTTAATAATTTCAGTATCATACTATAATATACTTAATTCGCTTATGAAATGCCTTCACTCATAATAAATCAATATTATTTCATATTATTCGACTACCTCAAGATTGTACCCCACGCTCCATGGATAAGTCCGGCCCTGTCGCCGACGCCCTCTATTCCAGAAAACAATCAATTCTAGCTCGCGAAAAACGCGAAACGACTAGTGTCGCGTCCCGATACTGCTGCCACGGTTATCGACGATAAAGTGAACGTTTATTCGAAATGATAAATTACGCGCATTTTCTGTGTCGGCGTAATTACCTATCGTGCCGAGTTAATTAAATGTTATGGCAACTAATTACTCTAATGATATTGGTTTTTGTTACTTCCGCGCTCGGCCATTTATTATGCCCATCCCGATGGTTGAATAAAATCGCGATCGTCTCGCTAAGCAAACTGGATTGTTACATGGTTGCCTCACAGAAAAAAAATGCTGCCTAACACGTTGACGAACTAGTTACTTATCCCAGGATACTTATCTTTTGTATTGTTCGATAATTTTTTATCCCAATCCTTTTATCACATCAAATTTCTAGCACTAAACCATTTTATTTAACATCTTCCATTTGTCTGCATGGCAGTAGTCATCCCTGTAGGTATTATATTGTAGAAAAGTCAATGGACATAGGAATCTTTAATTATTTTCGTATTAGTACATTATCATTTTTCTTTTATAACGCAGTATCACACTGTCAAACACTAAATAATAAAACAAAATGAAACATAGCTACCTATATAAATATGCCAATTTTATTGATTAACAACTTACTCAAACAACGATGGATTAAAATGTAAAAAAAAAAAATATTGTCCACAATTTCGATAGTTACGTGATTAATTTATATTGCCCAGTCAAATTTAACCAAGGTTTCAGTACCAACTTATAATTTTTTAAATTTATAACCAACTTTAAATGTTTGTGTAGGATGTATTTAATTATTGGATATTACGTAACTACTTGTTTACTGTAAAAATAGTAGGTATACGAGGTCTGGCTATTAAATAACGAGACTGCGCGCGCAGAAGGCGTCCTAGAGAGGTAGGGGGGGGGAAACGAATGCAGCGTTGGATAGCGGAAAGTGTCTACTATTCCAGTACGAAAACACGCTTTTGTTGCTGTGGTAGTATTTTTTCTACAGAGGTTAGAAACGAACGTGTTGTTTTCTCGTGCCAATAACAATGTGTGACGAAAAACGTGAGCAACGGATCAATGTGAAATTAAAAAAAAAAAAAAAAACTCCGACTGAGTGCTGTGAGTTGTTAAAAGAGGCCAATGATGATAATTCTCTATCTCGTGCGCGTGTTTTCGAATGGTAGAGACGGTTTTCTGAAGGCCGAGAGAGCACCGAAGACAAGGGCGTAGTCCAAAGGATCAAGTAAAAACCAAAATACTCGGGGGAATGGGTTGCCGTTGCCTCTAGTGACCTTTTTTTTGGGCTTTTTTGTTTAATCTGCAGCGATCGCCCCCCCCCCCCCCCCCCAAAGAGTCAAGTAAAAACCAAAATACTCGGGGGCTTTCGGTCGCCGTTGCCTCTACTGACCTTTTAGATAAATACTGGCTACGCCCTTGACCGAAGATGACCAACGTCCAGGTCGACCTGTCTCTGTTTCAACTCCGCAAACAATGATCAAAATCAATGAAATTGTGTGCGGAGTTCGTCGTATGAGCATTCGGATGATTGCTGAGACTGTAAACGCCGATAAAGAAACTGTCAGAAAAATTTTACATGACGAATTGAACGTGAAGAAAGTTTGTACGAAGTTGGTCCAAAAAAATTTACCCCTGACCAAAAGCTCGTCCGTCAAAAGATCTAATCAGATTTTCTTGAGAGGTTAGATGAAGAGTCTGAATTAATGAAATACATCATCACTTGCAATGAAACCTGGATAATCCATACGATGTCGAAACTTGTTGTACACGATGTTACACGGGACCCACTTCGCATTTTTTTATTGCAAAAAAAATCAACGAAATCAGTTTTGAAGACAGGGCCATCGTTATTTTTTTGTTTCTCTTGTTTTTTTTTTTGTAAATTATTTTCAATTTTTTGGCCATCAAAAATAAGCACAGTAGTCAAATTGAAGGCGTCAAATGTTTAAAAAAAATATGTTTTCTTTGTGACGTAGCGGGTGATTGATCGAGAATTCACCCCACCTCTATCACCGCTAACTGAACACATAAAATCAGAATATTGCGATGTCTAAAACATCAAGAGTAAACATTGTAATATCGTAATTTTTACAATGATACGATACAACGAGTAATTACAATGTACACCGGAACCCTTGCTAAAAGTTACGACTAAATTGAAGAATAAATAGCGGCGGCTGTTATCGGAGTCGCGTCATCGCTGCAAAGAAGGAGAAACGCAGGTGTGCATTTCATCAGATGCACACCTGCATCTGCAGAAGCAAGAATTAGCAAGTCGAAGATCAAATGCATGCTTTTTTTAATAGCCAAGGAATTGTCCACAAAGAGTTTGTGCCTCCAGACCAAACAGCAAATCAACACTTTTACAGAGAGGTTCTTGAAAAACTTCGAACAAGGGTCATGAGTTTGAGACCAAACATCAAGAACAACGGGCAACGACAATGCGCCTTGACACACAGCCATTTCAATAAACGAATTTTTAGCCAGTAGAAACATTCCTGTGGCTCCTCAGCCTCCTCATTCGCCTGACCTAAGTCCTTGTGACATTTTTCTCTTTACGAGATTGAAAAATCACCTCAAGGGACGTCATTTTGGGACCATAGAAAATATTCAAACGGCTGTAACCGACCAGCTAAAGGTTATTCCAATATGAGTTCCAGTTCCAGCACTCCTATGAGGAATGGAAGAACCGTCTCCAGCGCTGTGTGGTTCCCAAGGAAGTTATTTTGAATGAGACCATACTGAATTGTGATTCTATTTGAATAAAAAAAAAAAGAAAAAAAAACAGTTTCATTACTCGGTTTCATCATTCAGTCTTCTAGTTTCTCGGTTGTTTTTTTACGGCGTTTTCAATAATTTTTTACGGGCAAACCATCGAAACAATAAATGTCATTGTTTTTACATAATCTTTATTAACATTTAAATGAGCTTTACAAATTTTTTGAAGACAAAATATATAATAGAATCAAAGTTATAGTGGCCGACAGGAAGACATCAAGTGAAGGAGGTACTTGACGGTGACCAAGATCGCGGCTGTTTTGCTTATCTGAAATCAAAAAAAACCAAACGGCATTTTAATCTTCATATTTAAGACTAGCGATTGAACTAGAATGAATTCTAAATTACAAAAATTAATTTTTTTATACACTTTTGAAAATTAAATTCTATTTTTTACTCATGTTTTCTTAAGTTTCTGGCTCGTAGAAAAAAAACTATCGAAGCAATCATGATAATCGTAGTTCAATCGCTGGCTTATAACATATTAAAGATGTTGTATAAATTTGAACAAGATCGGTGCAGTAGTTTCTGAAATATCGTGGTCACAGTTTTGAAAAATAGTGTTTCGAGAAAAACGCGTTTCAAAGTATAATAAAAATTTCATCTCACCGTCAATCTGCTGCAATCTGACCATACAGTGCCTTCCTCTTCTTCTTGGAAGTCACGCAGAGCTGCTCCGTCTTCCCTTTTCGCGATTCAATATAATGGGATATCAATATAATGGTCAGCGCCGCTCGGCTTTGCGGAGCAGCGTTGCTCGCGCTCCGTATACCTGCTCCATTCCAGGGCCGTAACTTGTTAACCACTTCGAATATCGAAAAATCCTTTGACACACATTTTCTACACATGTTGTAGATGGGATTTATGAAAAAAAAATTCGATTTTTTCGACCCGAGAAACTAGAGATACACACCTCGTATGTGTGATTCACGCAACACTCTAATGATGACACACAAAATAGTTGAATAAATAAAAAATAAAAAAAAAATAAAGTTGTTCAGCTTCTTAATGGGCCACGCTGTTTGTAATCCTTGTTAAACAAATCTAATTCGTACTTGATCTTTATTTGAATAGCTTGTTTACCGATAATCCGCATTATATCCCCGTCACCCGCAGTCCAAAACGTTTCCAACCCCGGCGAGGACGAAAGCGAAGGGCGAAAACTGCGAAAATCACAACGGCCCAACACTCCATCAATAACAAATAGAACAAGCTATTTAACCGCAGGAATACAAACAGTCGGCAGGCCGCCCCGGCCCTTCCGAACAAAAACGGGCCCCCGACGCCCCTCGGAAATCCCCCGGTTACATTTTTATTCCGGCGATGATTTATATCGGTATTAGGCCACTCCACGTTAACCTTCTGATTTGTTCTATACAATAATAATAGAGTCTGGCTGGTAAATGGGACCCGCGGGGGTGATAGCTCAGGCCGAGGGGGCGCAACCCTTAACTCAATTTACCGCTACATTATAGCGGCGCACTGGTTAAAACCGACCCCGCGGGTGCATGTCATTAGCACTCTGGAGGATTTCGCCAAATGAACAGATATTAGTTCTGTGCGTTGCGTTTATCCGGGGAAGTTAATTAATTCTATTAATCCGCTCCTCTAATTAACTTTCACCTCCGGCCGCTCATAGCGAGCGTTCAATAATTATGACCTCAAAATGTCTTAGTCAAAGGAGGAGACCCCTGATTTGAATCAACGATTCCAGATGCCTACATCTACTGTATGAGAATAATTAAGCCTTTTTAGCTCAATCTTGAGATGTTAAATTCACCTTGAGACCTCTGATTCAGCTACCTCAAAAGCTTACACATAAATTGATTCAAATTCATTACACATCATTTTCTTCAGCTTCACTCTAGCATTATATTTATTTGACCTTTAAATGACCTCTAATTGATAGCGAGAGATTCAACAAAACCTGAAATCGAATTCAGAGACGCCAAAAACGCGTTTATCAATTTTTTTAAATTTCTTTATCAGCTCTTTCTCTGATTCAGCTACCTCAAAAACTTACACATAAATTGATTCAAATTCATCACACATCATTTTCTTCATCTTCACTCTAGCATTATATTGATTTGACCTTTAATGACCTCTAATTGACAGCGAGAGATTCAACAAAACCTGAAATCGAATTCAGAGACGCCAATTTTTTTAGATTTCTTTATCAGCTATTTCTCTGATTCAGCTACCTCAAAAACTTATACATAAATTGATTCAAATTCATTACACATCATTTTCTTCAGCTTCACTCTAGCATTATATTGATTTGACCTTTAAATGACCTCTAATTGGTAGCGAGAGATTCAACAAAACCTGAAATCGAATTCAGAGACGCCAAAAACGCGTTTATCAATTTTTTTAGATTTCTTTATCAGCTATTTCTCTGATTCAGCTACCTCAAAAACTTACACATAAATTGATTTAAATTCATTACACATCATTTTCTTCAGCTTCACTCTAGCATAATATTGATTCGACCTTTAAATGACCTCTAAATGACAGCGAGAGATTCAACAAAACCTGAAATCGAATTCAGAGACGCCAAAAACGCGTTTATCAATTTTTTTAGATTTCTTTATCAACTATTTCTTCAATTTGACCTTCAAATGACCTTGAACTTGATGTGATACAAGTTAACGGACCTAGGGTGCGGAATCAGAGATTCCAAAAACCCCAGAATACCCTGGTCAAGTCTGGTGAGCAAGCCTGGATATTTTGCATAATTCATGTTAAGATGAACCAAACAAGTGTTTACACATGTCAAGATCAAGATGAATTTATCGATTACATGACAAACAAATCTATATAAATTGTATAATTAAAATAAAATATACCTCATAAAATAATAATAATTAAAACGGTGTATATAAATAAATAATAAAATAATGAAAGCTTTTCGCTATTAGAAGAACACATATGCACTGCAGGAAGCATACATCCAAACAAGAATAGTGTAAGGAATACTCGAATGAATAAAATTATGATGATAGACTCAGTGGCGGCTCGTGTGTGTGTTACATGGGTGGGCACAGGGTGTGTCAGTAACACACTCAGAAATTCCAAAAAATATTCTTGTGATAGTCGGTATTTTTGTATAAATAGATTTTTCATTGAAATTCTGAAGTGCCAGGAAAACACGCGACCTTGAAAATTTTGAAAAGTTTCGCCTGCTGCGCCAATATGGTCTCTCATGGGTCATACAATACAATAATATCACTATAATATATTATCACTAAAATGGCCCTCCCTTGAGAAGCCTTCTGGATCGATCTATGGTCAGTAGGATTAGTCACTAGCTGTCAATGGCGCCGCAGGCGAAAATTTTTAAAATTTTCAAGGTCATGCGTTTTACTGACACTTCAGAATTTCAATGAAAAATTCTTTTATACAAAAAAAATATAGACTTTCACAAGAATAATTTTTGGGATTTGGTAGCTTTTTGAAATAATATTTAATCACGAATATTGAGGGCTTAAATATATAAAAATAATGGATGGCAACATGTGAAAAAAACTTTGATATAGGTATCTTACCATTATTTGTAAACGAAATCAGCTCGCCTGTTCTTATTGTTGACAATAATGTTAATCGCCTTTTAATTATTTGGTTTAAAATATGTCTGTTTTTATCCATATTTTCATTGTGACGTCTTATATTTACGCGATAAGCACTATCAAGCTGTTGCCTTATGTCTACCTTTCCCAACACACTAAAATCTAAGATGTTATGTAAATGTTTTGCATTGCTAGCATAGCTAGCATATTTCTTAGTTCGTTCATTTAAATGTTTTAAATCACTCAACCCTTCTTGAGTCCATGCACTTCGGTTGCCACCCATCACTAAACAAATAAAACAAAACAGTTTGTTTCTTTTAGGACACCCACATAACCACTTAAATCTGTCGTAACACTACTATTAAAATTTCGTGAATAATTTCGCGATTTTCCTACGTCTGTTTTGGAAATACTCAAAAGGTTATCGGCCTTCCTAACCGTTTAATTTCCGTTCGGATCTCGTATGTAATATCTTTATTAGTCAATAAAAAGTGCACCGAATTCATTTTGAAACGTTTCACAATCAAAAACAGTAAAAACACACTTCTCAGCGAAGAAAATAAACAATAACACTAGAAACGGTCACTCAACAAGTGTGACCCGTTCAGCTGATTTTCGACCGATTTAACGACTGTTTGCAGTCGTCGCCAAACTTTACCAGTCACCGAAAAAGCCCGATTAAAAACGAGGGCTGTGAAATTGTGTGCCCACGCGCGCGAAATGCGAGGAATTCAGAGTACGGTGGCTCGATGCTCGATCGATAGTCTGTCATATATATGTGATAAAAATCATTATTTGTGGTATAAAAGGAATAATAATTAGAATATGAATAGTTTGTAGTATGCAATTAATTGATATTATTGTAACAGTAATTTATAGTAAATTAACAAAAAATAAATATTTTCTATTGAAATTTGGGCTGGGCACGTGCCTCTGTGCCCTTTATCACCAGCCGCCACTGGATAGACTATTTTCAGTGTATGTAACGATACTTTATCAAATACATTACGTGTAAGATAAATATATTTTGATATTACAAAAAGCAGTTGTGTGGTGATCTTAGGATAATTTATGGTCAAATAGGACACCCAGAAATTTTGTTGATTGAGGATTATGCTTATTATTAGTATTTGTGAGGCCAAATAACATAATAGGGGGGGGGGGGGGGGGGGGGGGGGGGGGGGGGGGGGGGGGGGGGGGGGGGGGGGGGGGGGGGGGGGGGGGGGGGGGGGGGGGGGGGGGGGGGGGGGGGGGGGGGGGGGGGGGGGGGGGGGGGGGGGGGGGGGGGGGGGGGGGGGGGGGGGGGGGGGGGGGGGGGGGGGGGGGGGGGGGGGGGGGGGGGGGGGGGGGGGGGGGGGGGGGGGGGGGGGGGGGGGGGGGGGGGGGGGGGGGGGGGGGGGGGGCGGCGGGGGCCGGGGGGGGGGGGGGGGGGGGGGGGGGGGGGGGGGGGGGGGGGGGGGGGGGGGGGGGGGGGGGGGGGGGGGGGGGGGGGGGGGGGGGGGGGGGGGGGGGGGGGGGGGGGGGGGGGGGGGGGGGGGGGGGGGGGGGGGGGGGGGGGGGGGGGGGGGGGGGGGGGGGGGGGGGGGGGGGGGGGGGGGGGGGGGGGGGGGGGGGGGGGGGGGGGGGGGGGGGGGGGGGGGGGGGGGGGGGGGGGGGGGGGGGGGGGGGGGGGGGGGGGGGGGGGGGGGGGGGGGGGGGGGGGGGCGGGGGGGGCCGGGGGGGGGGGGGGGGGGGGGGGGGGGGGGGGGGGGGGGGGGGGGGGGGGGGGGGGGGGGGGGGGGGGGGGGGGGGGGGGGGGGGGGGGGGGGGGGGGGGGGGGGGGGG